>JAYMSP010000822.1:0-40695 GCA_036897095.1 Plantago elongata | reverse complement strand
CTTTCTAAATAACTTATTTAGAAACGACCTATATTATTAATAAAATTATTCATGTTATTAATCAAACATCTGTTTTTAGTGATATAAATCTTGTTATAATATGAAAAAACATAAACTTTAATAATATAGGTGTTTTGATTAATAATACTTTTCTTTTATAATTGATTAAGTTTATAAAGTTACAAAGCGGTTTCGTTTTATATAAAACCCTACCCGACTTGTGTACATAAAAATATATAATTTATAATTTATTGAATAATTCACCCTTCAAATAATAGATTCTGGGTCATTACTTATAAGTGTCATCATTTTGTATCAAGATTCCAATGTCTATGATTGTGAAGTTTCAGTTAAGTATGACATAAATGTGCCATATGTGTCCTGCTTCGTGCCTTGTTCAATCTTGTGTTTGTGGCAACAATAGAACAGAATGTTGTATCCATCCACCTAAACGCGACGACAAGCTTATGTCGACAAGTCCAGATAAAGAACACGATGTTCGACACTATCAGTTTCACTAGGGTGAGTATTAGTACCGGATTTACCCCATATTAACTATATTTATTTCGAATTTTTGTTTAGTTGTGTCGAGTTATGAAATCAAGATTACTAGATTGATAGTTTTATTCTACGCTATATCTTTTCTATGCTAGTTTGCAAAAGTTTGGCGCAACTCGAAAAGTTTGATATAGTTTAGTAATTTTATAATTTTAAAGTTCTCTTTTAAAAGTATTTTTTTAGTATCGAGTTAAGATCAAAGTTAAAACCCACTCGAGTTCGAGCTGGTTTCATGTAGACAAACGACAAATTGACTTCATCTCTTAGTTATGATCTTAATAAATGCAGAGGCAACACCAAAGGTAAACCTCAAGCTGATGAATTGTGAGAAACTAACAATTTATCATGTGAACTGTGAAGAGCCATTTGCAGGTTAACTCATCAAACATCTAACAAACTTATTTCTATATTTTCGAACTTTTAATGAAAATATTGATCGTGCATACTTCTGTCATCCAACAGAAGTATCGTAATGATCACCTTGCGCATACTGAAAAATGATGGAATTAATATCCGGACTCTAATTGCAACAGTTGGCATCTGGATGCACACACGTAAGTCAAAAACAAAATGCACTTGATATTACAACTAGAAGAATTCTGTAACAAATGATCGGTGTTTTTGCATTGGTTGTAGGGGTGTAAAAATAGTTGAAGCGTTAAGGCTACATCTGAAAGTCCAACGTGGTTTATACGAGCAACTTGAGGTTTGGATCAAAGTTATATGAAGGATGAAAACGGACGAGATCTATTAGTCTCCACTCTCCATCTTCATTTTCATCATCTCTTCCTTTCATCCTTTAATCTATCGAAACCCACAATCTGGACGAGATAATAATGAAGGTGGGCGGGTGATGGAGCCGTGGGGGCGGCAAAGGTCGTGGCTGTGTGGTGGACATTGGTGTGGCAGAGGTGGCGGTGGTGGTGCACGGAGGGTGCGGTGGTTGCCCAAAGAGGTGGGTGGGTCGGTGGTGGTGCACAAAGGGTTGGACAATAGAGCTGGGGCAGCAGAGGTGGTGGTTGACTGGTGGTAGATGCGGTGGGAGGTGAGATATAGTGAGAGAGCATTTTTTTGGCAATGGCAAATAATACAAGGATGGGTCAAAGATATTTCGTGCAGACACTTGAAAGGAAATTGAAAATCTCGTGGATGTAATTACAACTTGGGATGGCTTCCAACCCTGGCAGTTCAAGGCTTTTTTAAGGCCATAGAGTAGAAAACTTGAGAAAGATATACACATGAAATCTTATTGGTATTGTACAGAGCTTGTGAATCTCTAATAGTTTCGGTGTTTTAGGGGCTGATTGACATGACACTCAAATATTCATTTGAATGGAATTTTGATGAAATTGTGTTTAGAATGAAATTGAAATGGGATATTTGAAGTGTATTTTAGGCCAAATCAATATTCATCAAGTCAAATTTTGCGATTTAAATGTTATAATACACAGATTATAGTGTATCTCCTGATAGCTTTGGATCAACATTTCTGGGATTGAAAGCATGCATGTACACCTTGGCATTAGTCTCTCTCTCGTTATTTGTGGACCTTGGTCCAACACCTTCTCATTAGCAGTATATTTTATCGTGGACCTTGGCCCATATGTGATGTACTTAGAGTTTTAGGTAGTCATTTCCGCATATTTTCGATTCTAATTAAAGAAATAGTTAAACTATATTTACTTCTATCTAAAAATTCAGTTCAGTTCAATTTTATTTAGTTCAAATTTTATATACAATTTAGTTCAAACCAGTTCAATTTTATTCAGATCGAAGAGAACTGTACCTTACCGTACATATGTTATCGTTTCAAAACGTCACAACTAATTAGTACTAATATACTATAGTCTGAAATACATGTGTGATTAATTAGTTGCTAACGGTGTAAATTGGCAAATTAATCAGTTTAGAATGAAAAGAAGCTAGCTAGTGGTATGGTATTAGTCTCATAATATTGTAGAGTAGTTGTTAATTGGTTTATATAGTGATCATATATCTTGATAATGCACAATATAAGTTGTCCAGGCCTGTCTTTACCACATAATTTAGTGCGGATTTGTATAGAATTTGAATAGATATTTAGATGAATTTTGGGGAAATTGTGTTTGAAATGGAATTAAAATGGGGTATTTAAAGTGTATTTGATGCCAATTCACTGTTCATCGAACTAAATGGACCGATTACAATTTTATGGCAATCAACCCCTTAATCATATACAACTCGATACGAAAATTAAACGAGAATATTAATTATATAGGAATACAAAATGTATATTTGTGTACAGTGATTTACTTACTTGTCACTATCCTTATACTTTGCATATGAAATTTGCAGGCATAGATATATAGAATTTGGTGCAGGAGAATTTTGTACGGTATTTGCTCATAGTAGGAAGCTGATTTTGAATTGAACAGTGGCCGAAAGGGATGGTGCACTTAGGGTGTGGGTGCCCCTACAAATTTCATTTACCCAAGCTTTGTGAGGCCGAAATACATATTGGCTTCAGAAATTGGAGACCACACATAATTTTTCAATCGAATTATAAGCTTTTAGGTTATTCTTTTGTATTGAATTTGATTGCAACCCCTCTTTTTTAATTTGGCAATGTTAGTTATAACATACTAGACGATTCGAATAGCCAATCATATCTCCATCTTGTTCGAGGCTTGTTTAAATGAGATTGAAACCATAACACTAACTTTCTACTTTTTTCTCTATTAGAATAATGTAAAAAACAAACTCCTTGTCGGAATTCCAAACTCATTCTACAGGGGAATTTCGATCATCACCTTCAAACCTATCATTACTCTAACTTCTAATGGTATTCTATTCCTACCAAACGCTTTGCGATGAGTTGATGACCTAGCATGTTGATCCCTTATGATAGACGATGTAGTAATTCTGGAATTCACTCCAATTAGTTTCAAGAAGCAAGGTAGGGCACATATAAGAAGGTAGGTACATGGACGAAGTTATGTGTATGATAAGTGGCGCTCAAGCACCACTATTTCAAAAAAGAAAAAGAAAAATTTTGTTTTAGTGAAAATATCACTAAAATATGAACATAGTACTACACAAATTAGATAAAAATAGTATAAATGTGATAATTTCGATGTAATAAATATATTTATTGATGAATTTATTAATTTTTTTTTAAAGCTAAATTTCTTTGTCTTTATATATAGTAATAATAATTTTTAACTGAGCACCATCCGGCGTTCTGACCTCGTCCCAAAGTAGGTAGGTTCTAGTGAGGATGAAATCTGTTATAATTCACGTGGCGAAGGAAAGTATAGATTGGCATGACATAGCATGCAAAGGTACTCATCGACCGATCGTCGATATATAACAGTGGCATGCATGCCATTTTTGGTTTTTTGTTTGGTTTCTATATGCTTCCCCGTTTCGATTTGAAAGTCCCGCGTGATCGATAATTTTAAGAAAAAATAATAAAATAAAAAATATAATATATTATGAATGTAATTGAATAAAGTAGGAGAAAAGTAAATAAAATATGAGAGATAACGTATAAAGTAGAAGATAGATTTTCTTTTTAATAAAATAAAACTTTTAAATTAGAACAGTCTAAAATGAAAAGTGAGAATTTTAAATTGGATCGGAGGAAGGGAGTATGTAATTATATAGTAGTATCTATCTTGAATTATTCATGACTGGTCTTCCTCTTGTATATATGATAAATTGATCATTCACAAGACAAATCGATCGTCCACCTTCCAGATCAACTGCCTACCTATTTACCTCTCACTCTCATCTGATCATCTCCCAGTCTATTTTTATTCTCTGCCCATCATCTGCAGTATTTATTTGTCTCATTCTTTATTTTCTGATAATTTATTCACATCTATAATATATTTCCTTTTCTTTCACTAGCTAGTAAATAAATTAAACAGAACACTTACAACTTACAATCACGAGCATACTAGTTAAACTTTTAACGTAATTGTGTATTTGTTTTCATCTTTAGAAAATTTTATTTTAAATACATTATACGTGGCCACTTTATATATATTAAAATGATAGTGATCAATTTAGGTGCACTACTGCAACCACCTGGCCAATTGAAAAACTATGATCAATTTTCCGATCAAATTGATGATGTGGTTGCCGAACTTGCAACTTTCCCCCAAAATTCGTATTTGACCCATATTTAACTCGTATTTTTGTACTTGAAATTTAAATACGGGACACGTGTCGCGTACACGTTAATTCTCGGTATAAATTGTGTATTATAAATTGTGTATTATAATTATAATAAAATTATTTAAAAAATTATGAAAAACATTTTAAAATATTTTTAAAACTATAAAAATTCATTTTATATTTTTTACAAACAATAAAAAAATTACACTTTTTACAAACAATAAAAAATATTAAAATCGTATTCGATAATTTATTAGTATAACTTATTTAAAAAATATAAAAAATATATATTTTACATTTTATTACATATAATTAATAAAAAAATTCAAAAAATTAAATACGCAATTTACCACAGTAAACCTTAATTTGGGTCTTTGAATTTTGTAAGTGATTCATATTTTTTATTGTAGTAAATCGCCTTTTTTTAATTTATTTTTATTTTGTTTATTTATTTTATATGTAATAAAATGTAAAATATATATTTTTTATATTTTTAAAAAATATTTTTCAGAATTGTTTACATGATTTTTAATTATATTAAACATTTTATATCATAAATTATAAAAGAGTGACACGTGTCTCGTATTTCAATATTGGTTTTAAAAATTCGAGTCAAATACAAGTCAATTGTTAGAATATGAGAGCTATGTAGCTAATACGATTTCAAAAAAAATGTAAAATGAATTTTTATTAATTTTTAAAATATTTTCATAATTTTTAAAATTATTTTATAATTATAAGACACAATTTATATACCGAGAATGAACGTGGACGCGACACGTGTCCTGTATTTGAATTTGAAATACCAAAATACGAGTCGCCGGGTCAAATATGAATTTAGAGGAAAATTACAAGTCCGGTGACCACGTCATTAATTTGATCGAAGTCCCTTAATTGGACGGATGGTTGCATTAGTATACCTAAATTGATCACTCTCAATCCAATGTACATAAAATAACAGTGTCTTATTTTATCATAATTAAAATAATTTTTTTTCCCCAAAGCATATAGAGAAACATAATAATTCCATAGGCAATGAAAATGTTTTAGGGGCTGTTTGCCTTGGGATTAAAATCGGTCCATTTGGCTCGATGAACAGTGATTTGATCTAAAATACACTTCAAATACCTCAATTTCAATTCCATTTCAAACACAATTTCACCAAAATCCATTTAAATGTCAATTCAAATTCTATACTAATCCGCCCCTTATATTTAATCTCGCTAGAAATATGTTGGACATTCAAACTTTGTGCTAGATGGATGACATTGTTTGTGGAAACATTGACAGGGGCCCCGTAGATAACTAGATACCTATATAATTGTACAAATATATTTACACATAATTGAGTAACAACCAAGTCGTTGTAGTATAGTGGTAAGTATTCCCGCCTGTCACGCGGGTGACCCGGGTTCGATCCCCGGCAGCGGCGCAATTATTTTGAACTTTTTGACAACGAAAAGAACTAAGTTGGTATGGCTCGTCGTGTGAGAGCGCACACTACTCACAAATCAAAGTTGTTCTACATTGCTAGTGCAGTAGTAAGTATGAACTACAAAGAACTTCTCAACAGCTAAAATGATCACTCGAGCTTTGAAATTTTGATAGTTGTTTGATATATAATACTACAAGTGATGGACGGAGATATACAATTAGTCCATTACAAAAGCAGCAAACAATAGTAGAGAAGCTTAAGCCTCGAAAAACAAATGGAATATGCAGTTGATGTTTACAATATACGTAAACCGTGTCTAATTGAGTTGAGTTATTTTTTTAAATGTATTAATTTTGACTTCAATTAAAATCTTTCTTTTTTTTAAATAATAAATATAACTTGAATTGAAATATTATTAACTACAAAACTCAATTATTCTAATACTAAATCTAATTAATATGTATCAAACACCACACTTTAAAAATTAGTTTCAGTTTTGTTATAACTACTCCCTCCGTTTAAACAAATAATTCCTTTTAATTTGTAATTATAAAATATTCATTTAATTATTATATTATAATTAAAATTCTATATCTACCTTTATCATCCAATTACTAGATGATAATCATATCTTACTAATCTTTCTTAATTAATTATTGTGTATGAAAATTCAATGAATTAATTTATGAAATGTTTGAATTAAAATTGAAATTGGAACAACTCAAAGTCAATTGAATTCTTAGAATCCTTTTAAAAAAACCTCAACTGGAGAGAATTGAAATAGTTCATTAGATATTGAAGTGAAAAGATTGCTTGTGACACGATTTAAATAAGAAAATTCAATTCAAATTGCATTGAAATAGTATACCAAACCGTCATTTAAATTTACATATCGGAAAATGAATGGAAAGTTACATATATACAGGGAAGGAAGAAATTGTAGGTAAAGGTGTCAGTTGGCAGAGATGAAATTGTTGAAATGGAAAAGCGTGACGTTGGTCAGGTGGGTAAGAGTTGAGCTAAGTTAGAGTTAAATTTAATTAAATTAAGCGTACAGTTATCTAGTTTAAATGTTTAATAATAAGGGTATGCAGATGAGATGCAGGGTGGTGACCTACGTTTGGCCATTGGTTAAAAGGATGATATATATTTGTTGTGTTGTTGTTGTTGTGAAGGGAAAGGTCCAAAGTGCAAAAGCGTGCAATTGAATGTAGCTAGTTTGATGAGTTACAATGAGCAGAGTGGATGATATCATCAACAAGCAGAAATGGCGTAGGGGATGTTTGGCATGAGATTAAAATCGGTTCATTTGACTCGATTAATATTAATTTGGCCTAAAATATACTTCAAATAATTCCATTTCAATTTCATCCAAACGTAATTTCACTAAAATACATTAAAATGTCTGTTTAAATTCTATACCAATAATCAATAATATATAAATAAGTAAGTAAGAGTCCGTCCGATCAAAGGGTTGGGAGTGGCGTAAGAAATGTTGTCAGTCAGAGTCAGAACAAGACTCAGAATTCTGTACAGTTCAGAATACCGAATAATATATATACTTACTATATGATGGACACTATACTTGTATCAGTAAAAAGGATCGATCGATGGCGTCATTCTGGCCCCTAGTACGTTTACGTTTTCCCCGTAAATCGTGCTCTTGGCTTTTACCAAGCGTGTGACTCATCCTACTGTATGTGAGTTATTGAGTATATAATTATTTCACATTCAATGCAGCTAGCTGCTACTAAATTCTAACTTAACTTCCGCTTCATTTTAACTCTTCTCTTGGACTAGGTTCGACTAAACTCAGTACTACATCGCACTACACTATCATTGGTACACCATTTAAATTTTAACAAATATCATAAGATTACATTTAAAAATAATTTTATAACAATCATAATAATTTAAATTACTTTTACAATACAAATTACACCAAATTATAAACATCACCACTCCTAAAAAGAATATTCATATTTTCAACTCAATTTCATTCTTCTTCTCAAAACTAACCACCAACACACACTACAACAAAACTGTTAATTAATGACATTATAAAGTGTAGCATATTAATAAACTACATGACACATTAAATTTATGTGACATATCTTTGAAGTAAAAAGTAAGATAGTCTTAGTAAAATGTAAGTATTAGTAAGAGTTATCGAAGTGTTTACCTTTAGGAATTCATATTCTATCCCATTGTGTAAATACTTTTTATTTGAGTACTATCGGTTGCTTTTTAAGACAATTCACCTTCAAAATGAAGAACCATAGAAAGTATTAATTTAAACATATAAGTAATATCTAAAGGATTACACACATGAAAACTCTTAGAGTGCCACCCGTGAATGCATGAGATTGTAATTTAGATCTCCTCTCATAGTTTTCTCTTTTTAATTTATGAGCTCGGCATTTTTTAGAAATTAAACTACACCTAATTGAACTAAAAAGCAAATGACAAGCAATCTGCTCAATGTTTATAACGAGACTTAATATTCAAAATTTTTTTTAATATGTCCCTCTTAAGTATAACAACTTTCAAGAAGCTTTGCTACATATACACTCTACCTTCTACTTCTAATTTTTTCCCAATATTTTCCCGAACTTCTAAATACCTACTTGTTGTCTACTTCCTCCGCCCCGCCCACAACTTTTCATTTTTACCATTTTTGGTGTCCCATCAAAAGTAAACACAAAATTTCAACCCCACACCATTATTTTAATAAAAAATTATCTATCCTTATTTTTCTCACTACAAATATAATGAAAGCTTCAAACGTGACGAATGAAGAAAAACTTCTAAAAAAGTATCATGCACGTTATATACAATATATGAATATCTTTCTCATTTACCTTCTTATTTATCTCTAAAACACAAGACTGAACATCTTGAAGAGCTTGTCTGAGCTTTTACATGTTGAATGCAACTATTCAACTTAAGTGTAAGATGTCAACAACCTCTTAACATGCACTTATAATCATTAAAAAATCATATTGATGCAAATAGTAGGAGAACATCGTCCACCGCTATTTCGCCCTTTAAGTCCTATACCATATTTACCACTATGAATGCATATATGCACGCTTAGAAGCTCATATCAAACTTTCATGTGGCATATATATGTAAAGATCTCCACCATAGCAGTTGAATATCGAAGAGTACGCAAATAGAGTTACAGTAAACATAACAATTTACATGACCGGTGGTACTGTGCACGCTTTATTAACCAGTAATTTTGCTGCTAAACAAAAATCCTAACAAATAGCTTGGCCAAATGCCTTTGAGGCTGCTGCTAAATTATATAGTCCAAACTGGTCTTGCTATGCCTCTCTTTGTCAACAAAAATATCTAGAGAAGTAGCAAGTCTACGGAGGAGTTCGGGAATGCAAAACATATTTTCTCTATAGACCAACAACAGAGTGTAATTCCATTTATTTTTATCTTAATTTTAAATTAGACTCACGGGATTGAAGTTTTTGAGAATGCAAATACTCTCAAGTACTACTTTTTGCTACTGATATATAAATCATCTCAAATAAGATGGTTGACTGTCTTTGGATACCTCATCAACTTATGAGGAAACGCTTAATAGTCTCTAATAATATTTTTACAACAGAGTTAGATCACTCTCTATATGAGCCTCTCTAATAGTAGGGTACTATTTCACGTTCTCTTACACACTTCTAAATATATAAACTCAGATAATATAAAAACACACCAAACAACATTATATTAATTACAACTAATTTTTTAAAGAATATGTCTGGATCATCTCTTTCAACAATCCCAACTCCATTGATCATTTAACTTATCCCTTCATATTCATTTGTGTGGACCTGATAATTGGCAACCTAACGTTATTCTTCGTATTATTTGATACAACCACTGTGCAATACCCTGAACAATTATATTGGCGACAATTGCAACACTTTGAGTACTTGAACTTTAGGAGTTTTGAGCCATATTTAAGTAGAAAGATAAATAAATAAATAAAGAAGAAGAAGAAGAGTATGAGAAAAAAATAGAAAAAATGTTATTTATAGCCAAAAAACGGTCACTAGCGGCTCGTTTAAAAAAAAAATCTAATGTAGTTATTACATATAAACCCAAACATCCCACAAACGTATTACATATACACCCACAATCTGCATGTCAAGGAATGATCAACATACAATCTAATATGCATATGAAACATATTACAAATGAACCCAGCCTAACTTAATTAAAGAACATAAGAATGATGACATGACATGCCAAATTATCACAAGCGTGTGTGTCCGACGTGACATGAAATTCGGTGTTGATTTTTGAAACTCAATGTAAACCGTTCATTTTTTTAGAATTCTTTGTAATTTTTCAAACAACAGAGCGTAATTTGAGATGAGGGCAAATAAGAGGGGTGTGTTCTGTAAATGTCCCTATATTTTATTTTGAGTATTTCTTTTTAATAATGTGACAATGTGATGTGTAAGTCAAAATTAGTTTAAGTGGTTGACCAAAGTGGCACATCAACAGTCAACTCGGTCAAGGATTGTTTGTTGGGCGAAAAGACGAAATTTGCTAAATATCTATAAATACAAGATTAGTGTTGCCATGGCGATGAAACGTTGTATTGCACGTGCCATAGGTCCTAAATTTTAAAACCAAAAATACCACTCTCCCCATCTTAACAAACAGATTTACTATAAACTTATAACTTAGAAACCTCATTTAGCATCAAATTCATATATCGGAGAAACTCAAGATTAGCTAATGGCCTAATAGTACTAACTGATGTAACATAAAAGGGATAAATATAAATAGTCCTTAAAATTGTTATTTAATATTCCCTCCCCTCCAGTCTAATAATAATTTTATAGAGATTTATTTTCTCTTTAATTAAAAAAGTAATAGAATAATAGTTTGTGTGGGGTATTATGTTGGTAAAGTTATAAGTGAAAGTGAATGATAAGTATGATAGAGATTGAATAAAATGATGATGAAATAGGAAAAAGATATAATGAAAAATTAATTAGTGGGATAAATTTTTTATATTTATAAATTAAAAAGTTGGTATTGAAATGTCGATGATAAAGAAAAGGTAGGAAAATTTTAAAATTTTAGAGGGAGTACATTTTAAGTTCAGCTGCATTAATTGTTTGTATTTTGTCCATAGACCAACACATTACTTTTGTAATGATCCAAAAGTCTTTATGATGGTGGTGTACGTACTTATAGAACTTGAAAAGGGTATCCATGTCTTTGGACGAACAAATCGCACCACTCATGGGATATGTGACGGTTTCACTCAGCTACCAAGTAATGATATTACCACTAAATAATCGAGACTAGACCATTTGAGCCGGTGCATTTGACATGATTTGGACCACATATATCACATTATTATGATAATGTTCATGGAATGACTCAAAATGCGTAACACTAGTTGAGAGTAATTGTCTACTTATAAATTCTTCACCCCTCTCGTTTTTTACCGATATGTATGTTTGATATTACAATAAAAGGTTTACTATTGGTATTCTAGTTGTGTCAACCCAAAACACTCAAGGGGGTGAATAGTTGGTGGTACAGACAATATGTCACAAAGGCGTCACCAAATTCAAGAGGGGTGAATTTATTGTTCTAAAGTTTCAGAATGCATAAATGAATTTTAAAGCGCTAATAATCAAGTTGCAGCTTTCTTTTTAAAAATTCATACGTAAGAATTCAAAAATTAAGAATAATTGTTTCACTATATTAATATAGTATGAGTGGCCAACTGAAAAGTCTTCTTGTATGCTCAATCGTTAGGATAAGAGTACAGAAAAGGATATGAAATTATCTGAGTAATCTGCGTTGGATCGTAATGAAGCATGACACTATGATCTTGTTTAGCAAAATGAGCTGAAAAGCTAGTTAGTAGCAGATTATGTAGTTTTTTTTCCAACAAACTAATTTGATTAGCTTCTCAAACAAGCTAACTTGTTTAATAAGTTGTGTGTTCACGTAACAAGATTTTATAAAAAAAAATCATGAAGCTGAAAATTGTATTGAAAAATTATTGGTAAACATGTAATACACATATTTTAAATATGGAATGGGTACGGATTGGTTCATCCATATGCCCATGAAAATAGAATAGGGTAGATACACACATGCAAACTGGCATCTCTGTAGTACTCTTCTTATCTTAGTACTATGCCTACAGCACGACCACACTACACGGCCAGGACCAGGGCCGAGGAATAGCTAGCCAGCTCGTGAACCTCCAAAAACCATGAGAATTAGTATGAGATAAAACTTTGACATTCATGACCTCAAATAATATCTTTTGTAGTTAGTTGTACTGCACTTGTAAAATTAATTTGAAGGAAAGAACTCGGAGAAGTTTCAGTTATTGTGACCTGTGAGTTAGTAAATGAGTAAAAGTTGTCACATTGACTTAATAATATGAGTAGATACGCTTTATTAAGACGCAAGATCTTCTGTTTTGGAGGTACGGTTGTACTAGGTATAGGCAGTAGGTAGCCAGTCTATATATAGCTAGATTCGCAAAATCATTTGGAGAAGATTAGTTGATTGATACTCTACTCTACTGGCTAAAGAATTCTAAATGGGGATAGTTTGACAATTTTATTCAACAAAAGCTAGCTATACTACTAATATGGTGGTGAGAACTTACAACTTAGAAGAATCTCGTTCCAATTGCATGGGGAACCAACATGTGTCTGCTTCTCCGCCTGGAAATATTTATTTGACGGCTAACTCTAAGATCCATCCATCACATGTTAGAAATAAGACGATTGTGTTAATTCAATTTCAATTTTAAGAGATGCATAGAATTTGAATGAGCATTTGAATTGATTTTGGTGAAAATGTGTTTGGAATGAAATTGAAATGAGGGTATTTGAAATGTATTTTAGGCCAGTCAAATGGACCAATTATAATGCCAGACCAAACAACCCCTTAATTACTCGCGTGCTATGTTCATTAATTAATGCTTTCACAATTCTGAAATACATCTGTGAACTAAACACAAACAATGCTATGGTAGATCATCATAAAATACTTGGACTATGTTAACAATTACTCAAATACTGCTAAGGAGTACAATATATATTTGATATATAATGTGCAGAGTGTCATTTCCTCAATATTGTTCAAATCATATGACCGAAGTATGTTTTCACTATTGATTACTCGCGAGAGATGATGTACGCTCCATTCACGCCAGGCTACACTAATAATAATCTATAATCTATATGCCGAATGGCTGACATGAAGAATTACACTGGAAACATAAGAATGGAATACTATTGGAGGGGTGTCTCTTGCGGCGCCCTTGATGAGAAGGCATCTCTCCCCGACTACGTTTGCTATTGTATTTACCTTGTTAAGAACGAATCACACAACCTTCGAGGCTTAGAGCACACTATAAGGCAAGCTGCTGGCTACCCTCCATATCATGCATGGCCGCACATGGCCTTCAATTTTTGATGACCCTAACTTCTTTTTGTCCATTATACCACGATAAATATGATTTTGTTTAAAATGTTTAATTTATAATTTACTTGGTGTTTGTCAAAATTTCAAAATAAGTTGTTTCGTCGTTGTATTAGAATGATTATAACATGTCATCTAAAAAAAGGGCACTATATACTTTTGTGATCAACAATTTAAAGATAAAATACTTTTTGAAATAAACTATTGTAAATTTATTTAATAAACAACAAAAATTTTCGGAGTAGAGGAAGTATATTGAAAATAAATATTGATGTAAATCATATAAGTATTTAAATGAACACATGGCTTTAAAACTTGCATGGCACATGGTCCTCAAAATCTCAGAGACGATACTGCTGAAACTACATGGTTTTGCCCCCATCATGTAACATGTATATATCCTAACCGAGTTCGTTAATAAGGTACAAATTTATTATACACCAGTCTTATTTGAGCAACCCGAGCTATTCGCCAAGCACTTTATGAAATAATTACCCGGATTGTCTAAGGCAAGTCGAGACAAAGTTTAACTCCTCTTCCCTTCTCCTTAGTAGTAGGTATACCCAACCAAACTGAACTGAAAACCAATACAAAATTATATTTATGTTTGACGTTTATTCTAATCGTGAATTGTCGACCTAAACCAACAACACAATTACGAAACAATTCGTTAAGTTTGACTTGGGGCGGCTCTTTGTAAGACTTTAGACTTTTACTTGGCCAGGTAACTAATAAGTATATATTTACAAAAAATATATGAACACTGTTTAATTTATTTATATGTTCTTCTAATGAATCGGTCGTTCGACTTCAACTATTTAAATTATAATATTGTATTGTTTAAAACTAACGGTTTTACATTTATTACTCACACGTATCGATAACCGTCATTTGCCAAAAAGAACCATTATAGTATCAAAGTCATTCTTACCATAGGTTAAGAGTTTTTACCTAAAAAAAAAAGTTGAGATTTTGCATTGTCTTAGTACAAGTTACTAGCTAGCTAGTCTCTTTCATTGGAGCATCCAGTGGACCAATGTCAACAACTTGTGTAATACTCCTACAAGCATTCAAACTATACCCCAAATGAATCTGACAGAAAAGAATGCAGGAAGATTAATACTAACATAAAAAAAGGATTATTTACAACTGAAAATAAAATTCAAAATGCTATACTAAGCTCTCAACAAGGGAAAAAAAAAAACTAGAAATGAAATTAAAGACCTAGCCTTCTAGTTCTGTTTGCTGATCAAACCCTCAAACTTTGATTCTTTGTCCTTTCGCCCCGAAAACTTATCTATCCTCCTATCTCTCCGATCCTAGCCATTCGTCAACAGTCATTTCAGTAAATAACTTGTTAAATTTGTTGACTATATTGGAAGAATATTTGATGATCTCCAAATGCTTTTTTTGTTCCATTGATCAGCTATATCTCTTGCGATGTTCCATGCATCCGATGAAGCTCCAAGAAGACCTCTCCCAGTGAACCCTACTGCGTACAACCCTTTCTCTCCTTTCCAACCATTAGGAAAGGGTGATTTCGGCATTCCGTCTTTTGTGAAAAACTCCGTATCCTACATTGCACAAAAATAAGTTTCAATTAATCACCACACATATTATTTAAAACTTTAAATCGATATCACATAAAAAATAGAAGGACCATTAAAAGTAGTAGTATGATCAATCCATGTCAGGAGCATGGCATTAAAATTCTGGTTCTTCATCTAGAAAAAAGAGCAGATCATGTAGTATATCATGAGCAGCATAGTATTCAAATTCTGATACTTCATCTAGAAAACAGAGGAAAAAGAACAACTACTAGTCATGCAAATAACTCACAGGCCAGGACAAAATGTGTGCATGAAAGATACAGGACATGAAATCCGAACAAAAATACTAATTTAACACTTATGATCCAAACAAATGGCATCAGATTTTCTCTTTTCGGTAGCAAACGTTTTGTAGCCCGGACTAGGCATAAGAATGAAAATGATGTGTGATTGTGATTACACAATTATTATATTTCATTATTTACCTAGAAAAAATAACATGAATTCCCTATCACTTTCAACATTCCTTTTGTTTTACATTATCATTATTATTACCTTTAGCCAACTAGGCACATTGCTCTTGTAACCAGTTGCCAAGATTACAGAATCAAATTCCCTTTCTTGGCCATCCATGAACTTGGCTCCTTTGCTTGTTATCTCCTTTACACCCTCTGTAACCTAATCAAAATTCCATCTTTATCAAACACTTGCACTCAACAAACCAAACATGTCGAGTAATGCGAGATAGAGTTATCATCTAACCTTAATTTTACCAGATTTGATCAGCGAGAGGGCCCCGGTATCCAAAACCGGGGTCTTCCCGGTGGCATTTTTTAACTCGAGGGGCCCGGTTTTCGGGCGTCGTAGTCCCATTGTGTTAGTATTGCCAAGGATGAGGCTTGCCATCATGAGCAGGAGTTTGTCCACTAGTTTCAAAGGCATCCATTTGAGAAGTGCCACTCCAACGGCAAATGTTGAAACTCCAAACATTTCTCTTGGTAGTATATGAACCTATACAACAATACCATATTAATTAGCCCTTGTACACCTTGTCAATGCTCAAAGTTCAACCTTCTTAACCTATGTTTGCACCTGATTCTTGATCAATATAGTTCAATCATAACCTAATAAATACTTGTAGTACAAAATCATAGACAATTTGTCAATCAACTAAGAACTTTGTCGAGTCATAACACATTTTATTATTATAAACATAAATGATTTCACTAATAATATCAACTCAGTCTAATTCTAAATTAAGTCTCTACTTTTTTTTTTATCTGAAAACTCATTAATTTCAGTTCATCAGTTTAGACGAAGATAACAAAGTCCACGTAAGATAAACGAAAGGAAATTCGAACTTACAGAGTTTCGGACGACCATAAACGGAGCAGCATTGTACCTACAAAGGTCCAAGCTAACCTCCATACCCGAATTCCCACACCCAATAACCAAAACTCTCTGCCCCTTAAACTCCTCACCAGACTTATACCGGGCCGTATGCACAACGGCCCCGTTAAACTTCTCAATCCCCTGTATCTCCGGCACAACCGGCTCAGCATTTTCACCCGTGGCCACAATCAGCCACTTGGATAAAAACTCGCAATCTCGATCAGTCTGTACCCTCCAGTAGCCTATCAACGCATCAAACTCAGCTTTTACAACTCCGTGTTTGAACTTTGGCTCGATAGAAAAGTGCTTAGCATAGGACTCCATGTAATGGATAAAATCATCTTTAGTTGGGTATTTCGGAAAAGACTCAGGGAAATTGAGAAGTGGGAGCTGACAAAATTGGCGAGGGAGGTGCAGTTTGAGACGATCGTAGGTTCTGTGTTGCCATAAGGAGGCAATGCAGTCGCTTCGCTCGAGGATTAGTGATGGGACTCTGTTTTCTTGCAAGCAGGCTGAAACGGCGAGGCCCGATGGACCTGCGCCGACGATTATGGGACCGGGGGTAATGCAGGATTTGGAAGAATTCATCAGTTAGGAAAGTGGGTTTTTGTTTATTGGAAGAGAAAAGAGAAAAGGGAAAAGAGAAAAGAGAAAAGCTCTGTTTTGGAACAGGGGAATGGAGGCGTGAATGTGAAGGAAGTGACTGACAAATTGAGGGTAAATGGGCAAAGAGGGAGATGGGTATAAATAGTGTAGGTTTTGTTTACTGGTAGTGTAATGTGTAAAAACTTTATTTGTTTGGTTTTTACAGGGGGAATAAATGGTGGTGTGGTTTTTGAGAGGGGAATAAATGGAGGTTTATGTCAGCTGTGCATCATCTGCCGTGGAGATGTAGTAGACATTTATGATTTTACGATTTTCCACCTCAAGAGTCAAGAGACTGTCATTTCCTCTGCATTTACTGGAGTTTTTATATTGGTGTGATACAATACCAATCCATTGGTGTTCGACTCTCTATCTCACACGGTCAATATTGTTTCGGCACTGTTGAATTTTATTGGTAAAGGAGTTTAGAGGGATGAATGGATTTTAGAACAATTCTAGCTGTATTACAACTTTTTGATGAATCCGTTTGTGATAGATTTAACCGTCAGAGTAACGAAAGAGTTTGTGTTCAAAGTGTTGTACTACAAATATCTAACAATCAATTTAAACATACATGTACTCACACATTATTGTGGACATCTAAACATACTCTCCAGCATGCTTTCGAGATATGAATTCACTAAAAAATCATTAAGAGGCTAATTAGTTAGGTAACTTTTTTTTTCTATATTAATTTTTCTAATCAATTAATTTTCAGCTAACTTGTTTGAAAAACTGTACGTTCATGTAACGAGTTTTTTAATAAAAAAGAATCTCATTGAGCTGAAAAAGTAGTGATAAACATAGCCTAATTATTCAACTATCAGCTAACTTTAACTACCAGCTACATTTTCAGTTAGTTTTGCTAAATAGAGCCATAAACCTTGTTTACCACTAGCTTCATTTAACTTTTCAGCTACATGAATTTTTTACAATAAAAAACTCATTACGTGAACACAACTTAATAAATAAGCTAGTGGTTTGACAAGTTAATCAACTACCAACTAGCTTTCTAGTTAACAACTACCTTGAGTAACATAGCCATATTATTAGATGGATCTGATCGGACATACGACATCAGACTGTTTCCAACCCTCTTACTCTTGAATGTGACCCACAGGCCATAGCTAATTGGGTCTACATACAAAAAAGATAAGGGCATAAGGCCCAAATAGAAGTAGAACCCATTGAGAACCAGACTACCCAGTAACACAAAGGGATTGATGAATTTTTCAACGATCAGGCCGAATTTTAACAGGCTGTAAATAAAAAAATTAATATATTTTTTATATTAAATTTTAAAATAATAAAATAAAGAATAAATAATTCTAAAAAAATACGATTTAAATTTTAAAAATATTTTAAAAGGTAAATTTAATTTTTAAATTAATATTTAAATTATTTTAATTTAAATATTCATATGACGAAAGGGCGATCGCCTTACCGTTTATGAATATTTGAATTAGAAAAATATAAATATTAATTAAAAAAATTAAATTTATCTTGTAAAATATTTAAAAATTAAAATAATATTTTTTAAAAATTACCAATTTTTTACTTTAGTATTTTAATATTTAACGAATAAATATATCAATTTCTTTATTTGTTTTCTGTTATTAGGCAGCGATAAAGATACGTACGAGGAAAAATATGGGATTCCTATGAAGTATCAACACTGATTTCTTACCAATCCATACAGATACAGACATTTTTTAAAAGAGCAAAAATCTATAAATAAACCGGAATAAAGTTTTAAGGTTACAAGAGCATGAGAATGCTCCGAATGCCTCAACCATACCAATTACAGACTCAAAACCAGAATACAAACTTCTCATAAACCACATGTACCCATCACTTGGCCATCACTATACATTCACTACCCAGCCCAGCATATAGATACAGAGTTACAGACATACAGTGTTGAGGTTCTTATTTCTAGGGGAAGATGTTCAAGTACAGAAATGAGATGCAGAAACCAAGTATCAAATCATCATCAAATCGACATGCGTACAAACAGGACGAATACGAATGCTAATACAAAGAGAATACCATGAACAAAACCATCCGTGTCATTTTGAACATCTGGACTAATTGGGATTCCATGTATCACCATCTCTTCATTCCTTGGACGTCGTAGTTCTTGATCAGGTGGAATGAAGGTATTAACATTTGGTTTTTCAGCCTTCTCCATACCATTCATTGGCTTAGAAATGACATTTGAATCAGGCATCACTTCAGGTGACTTGATCTGGTTGTAGATTTTTGCATTGTGAGGCTTCATAGATGGAGCAGACATACGAGGGGATAAAGACTTTCGACCATTAGAAGAATAACCATGATGTCTATTCTTCTTTTCTTCATACGAGGTTTTCCGCACGTGCTTTTCAACTTCTTTCACTGGCGAAGCAATATGCTTGTTGATTCTGGCGGAAAAAAATGAGAGAGAATTTAGCACCATACAGTAAACTTGCAACAAGTTAAGGCGACAACAAACATCTATCTCTTTGGGATATGGTTTGGTTGTTAATGTAGCATTTATTGTGTTTGACAGAGATTTCGTTATATGAATTGTGAGACTAATTACCCCTGAATTTGTCGAGTAGGTGGAGGCTGAGCACGAGGCACTTCTATATTCCTGTCAGGGATATAAGGCGAGTTAGATTACAGTTGATGATGAACCCATCTTTTTCTTTAATTATTCATCATCCTTCAGACAACAGAAATGTTAACAGCATATTATTTCCAAATGTTCCAAACCAATTGAGGCAAATCTAAAGAACCAAACATTGATCCATGGTTGCATAGATGAGCTAGATAAAAAAAGGCAACGCAACATAGATGGGCTAACCTTAACTTAGTGGCGACTCTTGAGTCTGCTCGATGAATCAGAATGCTTGGTCGCGTGTCCCAGAACATATTCCTCATGAATCCAAAGTACCTAATCATACATCAAGAGTCAAGGTTAACGATTTCTTGGACAGAACAACTCTTCATTTAAAAAACTGTCCCCTTACAGAGAAAGCAGGCTCGTCTGTGACCTCATGATATTTGCAAAATATAAAAAACGATTAACTGGTAGTAATAAACTGAACCTGAGACGCAGAATGTAATCGCTAGTCTGATTCTCTTCAATGCCCTCTACGCAGAGTACGTCCTGTCCCTCTTCATTCCTCACAAACCTAAATACGATTCTGGCGTACTCTAGTAAGTTGGACGACTGTATCTCGATTCCAGTGTACTCCCCATCAATCAGAATGCCTATTGTCCATTCCGGACCATATTCGCGACAGAATCGAACGATTCTATGTTGTTTGATGATCCTGGTCCTCTGTGATGGCAAGTCGCGGACCGTGTGGAAAAAGTTTGGCACGCGGAACCCCACCCGACGAGAGGTAAGGTTCCGCAGTTGAGTGATGAACGCAAACAGTCTGCCCATGTTGGACAGGCAACCTGATCACAACTCATAAGTCATAAGTAGTCATATATAGTGTACAAGAACAGAGGAAACTGATGAGAACTTGACAATGTACTTTCCCGAGACTTTATGTCTTCATGAAGACAGTACGTGTGTATTAGTTAAAGCTGCTTAAGGTTAAGGCCACACCAACTGTGTAGTGTAATGTCTTGTCTATTCATTTCTCTGAAACTGCATAGAACTGGGCTTGAAAACTTCAAGCTGCATTTGTTTAATGGAAACTATTAATTTCAAGGGAAATTAATTGATTAACAAAAATATTGATGCCTCACAAGTTCATTATTGGCAGAAAATAAGAGGAAGTTACTATATTTGATTATTCTCCTTGAATTTCCGACTCATTAACAGGACTCAAATGATACACACGCTCTAAACACGGGAAGAGACACAAACACAATTTGTAGATTTCGCCGTGCTATTATATACTCGTATATTTCGAAATGAGATGAATCATCAGTAACACTCACAAATTCAAAATACTACCAATTATATCATTCTTGATTCAATTCACACTTCTGAGTTCCAGCACGAATAAACTCCACCTTGAAACGAGGAGCGTCAACATCTAGATCAAGAATGCCTGACCAAGAGGAAGGAAGTCTAATCGCTACCAACGATGGAGTAACAAACAAAGAGAGATTGGATTTAGTTCGCCATCTCCAGAAGGAGGCTTTCCAGCTCGCGAACTACTACTTCGTCTTCCAAGGTGTCATCTTTACGGCCTTTTACAACACCCCGTCCAATCTCAAGTGCAGGTAAGGATTTCAAATTAATCGGTTTGTTCGTGTTGAGGGAGATAAACTAATTTTTTTAGGGCTCCGTGCCATAAGTTAAACTAGAGCCCCGAATAATATTATTTTTTTAATAAAAATAAAATAAAATATTTAAAGATGTAAAAATAAATATTGTTACCAGTAAATATATTTATATAATGAAAAAAACATATTTTATATTAAAAATATATTAGTAAAATAATATGCATAAAATTTTGAAGAAATAAAATAATTTAAACATGAGTCACATATTAATATAACCAAAGAAAATCACATTGTTAGTCTAAAAATTATGTTGTTCAAAAAACATATATATTTATCTAAGAAATATACACTCTCCGTCTCGGGTTCATTTTCCTACATGTCGATACAAGTATTAAGAAAAAAGTGAATAAAGTAGGAGAGATGATGATAACGTAGTAAAAAGAATGAATAAATTAAGATAAATATTGACTAAAGTAGAAAATATAGTATATAAATTACGAGAGAGATTTACCATATTAGTGATGAGAAAATGAAGTTGGGATGAACCAAAATGGAATACGAGAATATGAAGTTGGACGGAGGAATTATTTATTAAAGATTTACATCTAACATTTTAAACGAAAAAATTGAAAGTAAAGGGGAGAAAGAAAATAATATTATATATTCTACAATATCGAAAATATATGGGGCCCCTAAGCTTGGTGGGCCCTGTGTGATCGGGCTCCCCGCACAGGCCTTAGCCGGGCCTGTTCACATATATAATAGACTAATCCTATTATTCCAGGTATCATTGGATCCCATTCACTCTGTCTTTTCTGGCGGGATTTTTGAACTTGTTTGCTCTTTCTACGATTGCTCTCAAGTACAAATGCACACTGGACGAGATAGACAAGTATGCAACGAGGACTGTGTATGCAGATGTTGCTATGGCACAGCCAGCTGCTGCAGCAGGGAATGCTGGAAATAGAGAGTCCATTGCGATAAAGTGTTCAAGGCACTGGCGAATGTTGTATGTTATGGGCTGTTTGGCCATCATCGTTGGATTTTTCGTCATCACACTTATCGGATGCTGGAAAATTACTTGCGGTGATCATCCAACTGCAGCCACTCCGCCAGTTTAATACCTTTGGTTAGGCCTTGCTGCCTTAGGGCATGTAATTCTCTACATTTGCAATCCTGTTTTAAGTAACGTTTTATAGAACTTTGTTGTTTTGATGTCTTGCACACTGTCTGTTTACACGATTTGTGTTGACAAGCACCAGATCCAACAAACGAACACTTCTGAGTCGAAACTGCAAAATCAACACATGATATAATTCGATTTGGACCGATGAGTGATCCTAGTGCATAGATAAGCAATGAAGAATGTTTTTGTTGCTATCAACTAATTACAATGAACCAATCTTGAATCAGTGACAATAGCCTATTCTATCTGCTCCAACTTCTAATGATTTACGCGTAGCAATTATTACACACGTACTGTCAACTCCAATCATATTGAGGATTTTTAGTAATAATTAATTATTTATACTTAATTAATTATTTTACATCTAAATATATTCGTAGAATAGATCTAGATAAGTTGTTGGCATTCATTATTCTAAAGCTCGGTGGATTATAGATAATCTGCTAGAAACTTATATCTCTTTGTCATGTTATTTCCGCTGCATATTCTGTTAAATTCTAAATTAGGTTTCTAGATTAGATTTGTATATAATCCAGCTTTATATGGTTGAGCATGGTGCGGCGACTATACTCTAAATTGTTTTATACAATTTTAGGTGTACTCGATACAGTGCGCTTCAAATTTAGCTTGTTTAATACCAAATCCCGATCCGCTTGCTATTTCAATTGGTATCAAAGCCAAACACCGAATACATTTATGTTTGAATTTGGTATTAATATAATGGATCACGCTAATCTTTTTTTTTAGTGGTCTTTATGTGGTAGATTGTTTTGATTTTTCTTATTTCAATCTAAGAAAATCATACTTTGTGCATGTATCAAATCAATTGATATTTGTGCTTGTAGATTTATACCCTAAAATGTTTTATACATTTTTAGGTGTACTTGATACACTGCGCTTCAAGTTTAGCTTGATTAGTAACAAATCTCGGTGGAAGAACAAATCGAAGAACATAGTAATGAAGAACAGGACAATAAACGATGCGAGTATAATTACGCGGTTCATCGAATTTGTAATTAGCCTACATCCATGGGAAATGCATGGAGATGTTATGACTAAATGAATCTAATGATTGGAGAAGATTATTTTACATAATCTACTACAATTAACCGATTATACGATCTTCAAACTCAAGACCCTAATTCATAATCATACACTTATAATTAATATGAGTAATTCGTGAAATTGAGAAGGGGTTCTAATGTTTCTAATGATGATGAATCCAACTGCGTGAATTGAAGCGAAATGGAGTTAACCGAAAGTTTGTTAAGTGTAACAAACTTTACCTCCTCATTATAACTTCCAATTCAATTCTAACCGTAAAAAGCTCCAAATTTGATATCTGATTAACGCTTCTATTACGTCCCCGAGTAATGTTTCTGGCTTGTTAGAAGAAAGGGAAAAGATAATAGACTAAATGAAAGGATAATCACACGAAGATAAGAAGGAAATGTTGCATAGCAGTTTTAATTCATACTTACCCCAAAAGTGGGTAAACTCATTACATTAAATAGGGATGCAACCCTAGAAATGAACAATCCAACTGATAATAATGAAAATCTATGATCAGTGACAGAGATGGATCAATTCAAATGAATGATCGATGCACTTGTTATTCTAAAGCATGTAAACTCCATTTTCATGGTGCAAGGACGAAGGTACAATACTGGCTGCTCAAGAACCATCGATTGGCTATGGAATGGATGGACGAGATCACTCATTGTACTTTTCTTCAGAACCGTTAGATCATCTCCAATCTGACGACTATGTTTTAATCCTCTAAACGACACCGTTCCACTTGTCATGGCTTTTCTCTCTGAGTCATTGCTCAATGGTCTCATGTTTTGGTGGTAAATATGGACCAATAGATAGATGAGATGGTTCATAACCATACAAAGCTTGGAAAGGAGGAAATTTGAAACTTGAATGAAATATTGTATTGGACCAAAACTCGGCAAGTGCTAGCCATCTTGACCATTTAGATTGCTGATGACTCACCATACACCACAGGTAATTCACCACACATTGGTTTACCCTCTCAGACTGACCATCAGATTGTGGACGTTAAGTAGTGGAGTAGTGTAACTTAGTACCAATGATCTTGAAGAATTATTTTCAGAAGTTGCTAGTGAAAACTTTTTCTCTGTCAGACACAATGCTAATTGGCATGCCATGTAGCTTGTAGATATTGTCAACAAAGATTTTTGCTATCTGCTCAGCATGAAATGGATGAGTAAGAGCAATAAAGTGTCCATACTTGGTGTATCTATCAACCAGTATGCTATCTTTCCCAAAAGATTTTGGTAACCCCTCTATAAAGTCCATAGAAATATGGCTCCAACTTTGATCAGGATTGGTAATGGTTGTAAAAGACTAGGATAAGCTGCATTATCCCCTTTATTTATTTTGCACAAATCACAGGCTAAAATGTACTGGTAAATGTCCCTTTTCATATTAGGCCAGATAAATACCGCTTTGGCTCTCTGATAGGTAGCATTCATACCTGACTTGTCTAATCAACCTTTCTCTGAGTTATGATTTGTCTCCAACAAATAGTTTGCCCTTGCACCTCAATATACCATTTTGGTATAAGAACTCAGTGTTACTATCAGGATCTACTAATATGGCAGCAATAATTTCCTAAATTTTCACATCATTCACATAGCTCTCCTACACATCCTTAATCCATTGAGGGATAATAGTACTTAAACTCTGCAAATCTCCCTCCCCTGCATCAATTTTGACTCTGGATAAGGCATCAACTGCCTTGTTTTCCACCCCTCTTTTATAGCATATTTCATAGTCCAAACCAAGCAATTTGGCTATCCATTTGTGTTGCAGAGCTGATGTAATCTTATGATCAAGAAGATGTTTTAAACTTTGTTGATCGGTTTTGATAATGAATTTAATACCCTGCAAGTAATGTTTCCATTTATCCACAACCATTAACACTTTATAAAATTCTTTCTCATAGGTGGATGGAGCCATGGGTTTGACTCCCAGTGTCTTACTCAAGTAAGCAATGAGACCTTGTCCCTGAGTTAAGACATCATCAATACCACTTCCTGAAGCATCAGTTTCTAAAATGCATTATTCTGAGAAATCTGGCAAAGCCAACACTGGTGCAGTGCTCATGATAGACTTTAACTTCTGAAATGCTTCCTCAGCTTGTTCATTCCAGTGGAAATTATCTTTCTTCAATAACTCATACAATGGTTTGCAAACAATAGCATAACCTTGTATAAATTTTCTATAATATCCAGTTAGCCCCAGAATACCTCTCAGCTACTTAAGTGTCTTTAGTGTTGGCCATTTAAGCATGCACTTAATCTTTTCTGGATCAGTAGCTACCCCATCACTGGATATTATATTTCTTAAATACTCAATTTTCTCCTGTCCAAAAGAGCATTTACCAGCTCTAGCATACAATGTATGTGCTCTTAAAATGCTAAGCACAATCTTTAGGTGTTGCACATGTAACTCCATGCTTGAGCGGTAGATCAAGATGACATCAAAAAATGCCAATACAAATCTTCTTAAATGCTCAGCAAAAATTTAGTTCATCAGAGATTGAAAGGTTGCTGGTGCATTACTTAAACCAAATGGCATCACTAAAAACTCATAGTGGCCTTGGTGAATTCTGAATCCTGTGTATGGTATATCCTCATCCTTCATCCTGATTTGATGATAGCCTGATCTTAAATCTATTTTTGAAAATAGTCTAGATCAATGCAGTTCATCCAATAACTCATCAATTATTGGCATGGGATAATCATGTTTGATTCTCAGGTCATTCAAATGCCTGTAATCCACACACATTCTCCAGGTTCCATCCTTCTTCTTCACAAGTAACACAAGTGCAACAAATGCACTAGAATTGTGTTGTATCACTCCACTGTCTAACATCTCCTTTATGATAGCTTCAATCTCAGCTTTACAAGTATGAGAGTATCTATAGGGATCTTGTTTCTTGGGCACAGAACCAGGCTTCAAAGTGATTTGATGTTCCACACTTCTCTGTGGTGGTAATGCTTTTGGCTCATCAAACACACCAGCATACTCATCTAAAACAAGTTGTATTTCAGGTTTAATCACCTCCTCTTTTTCTACGGTAGATATAGCAAAGAAATGCCCTTGTGAACCAACTGATCCACTCCTCAGCAACTTTTGAAAACTTTCACAAGAAATGAGCTTACATTCACTATTTGCAGTAATGGCTTGTAGTGTAACACTCCTATTAAGTATTACTTGCATCAGCTAATAGTCAAACTCTGGTGGATTCATCACTATGAGCCACTCTCCACCAAGCACCATTTGTTATCCTCCAAGCTTAAGTAATCTCATGACCTTGTATTGTCCATGTAAAACTTGGACAATAATGCCTGCTAATTAAAACACCTCCTCCAGACATTAATCCTCTGCATAGCTACTTGTAATACTTCACAACCAATCTTGAATGTTGTCTCTTCATCAATAAAAAAGTTAGTGGCACCAGTACCAATCAGTATACACAGATCATGCTTTTTAAACTGACCAATGAACTTGAAAGTATCTCTACTAACACTTCCAGTTATAACATGCAGATAAACTAAATCACCTTCCTCCACCACTTCACCATTTTCAACCTCCACCGCTTCAGTTGTTTCTTGTTGCAGTGCTATATGATAAGCTTCAGCTTCTTCATCTGTCATGACAATGTAAAGAGTGGTTGTAGCACACTTGTGCCCTTTAGTCCATTTCTCATCACAGTTGAAACACAACCATGATTCTCTTCTTTTAGCCATCTCTTCCTTAGTCAAAAACTTGCATGGTACTTGTGAGTGATCTACTAGCTGTCTAGGTTTCTGTGTAACTAGCTGAGTACTAGCCTTAGTACCACTGAAAATGGTTCTGACATGGTTCTTAAGCTTTCTATACCAGCAATTATAAATATAGTCCTACTCAAATGCATAATGAATAGTTTGCTTAAGTGTACTGGGATGTTGACCTAGGACAGCTACTCTGGGCTCTTCCTTTAGACCCTTAACAAACACTCCAATAAAGAAAGATTCACTGTGTCTGTTCCCAAAAAGAGTGAACAGAGCTTTGCTTTTCTCAAAAGTTTTAACATATTCATGCAAGGATCCATTTTGATGTAAGCCAGTAAATTCTTGCATAATAGTTTCTTCTTTAATATCACTAAACCTATCACACATTTTCAACAAAAACCTGCCATGATAAAGTACGATGTTCAATAGAAAAGGATTGAAACCAACACTTCGCTTCATCATCAAAGTTCACTGCATCAAGATAAGCTTTTTGGTCATCTGTAACATCTGGCACCACTCTAAAGTAAGTCTCACAGCTCAATAACCATGAGTGAGGATTTGTGCCATCAAATCTGGGAGACTCCACCTTGGGGACATAGTTGTAGGTAGCTTGGTTCCTTCCACCATTCCCCATGCTTGAGTTGTGTTCACCACCTAAATCATTTACACCTCCGGTCCTTCTAGCTGTTGTTTGACCTGGAGCTCTCCCCAAAATAGAGTCAGGTGTACCACCACTCATGTGCTCGTGTATCTGATCAAGTTTATCTTGAAAAGATTGCATAACTAACTTGATCTGGTTGGCTTCAACAGTATGATTTAATATTATTTTATCAAGCTGGTTTTGTATGACTTTCTGGTTTTCAACATCAGAGATTTGTTTAGCGGCAAGCTCGTCCAAACGATCTTTGAGTGAGTTTAATTGGTTTACTTGGGACATACTCATATTGGGTAAATAGGCTGAATATTAAGATGATTCAGTCAGTAACCTAGCTCTAGATGCCAATCTGTTACATCCCCGAGCAATGTTTCTGAATTGTTAGAAGAATGGGAAAGGATAATAGACGAAATGAAAGGATAATCAGACGAAGATAAGAAGGAAATGTTGCATAGCGGTTTTAATTCATACTTGCCCCAATAGTGGGTAAACTCATTACAATAAATAGGGATGCAACCCTAGAAATGAACAATCCAACGGATAATAATGAAAACCTAAGATCAACGACAGAGATGGATCAATCAAATGAATGATCTCAATGATTACTCGAAAGCATGTAAACTCCATTTTCATGGCGCAAGGACGAAGGTACCGTACTGGCTGCTCAGGAACCATCGATTAGCGATGGAATGGATGGACGAGATCACTCGTTATACATTTCTTCAGCAACCATTAGATCATCTCCAATCTGACATCTATGTTTTAATCCTCTAAACGGCACCGTTCCACTTGTCTTGGCTTTTGTCCGAGAATTAATAGAAACACGCTTTCCTTTTAATTCCCGCGACTTGTCTGTTTTGGTAGTTTTGCCAGACAACTTCATTTCATCCAATTGTGCACTTGGGATCTAACAGCTTCTTCTTTAGCTTTTCACTTGTTCGGCTTATCAGTCGCTCAAGATTGCTCTCTACCTGAACCCGATGAAGAAAATGTCATCAATTTTTATGGACTTATTGAGAATTAGTCGGATCTAGTTCCTAGTTCAAACCGCTAGAATCCTTCACAAATCCCCACCTTTCTATCAATCTTCTAAAAACGATGCACTTTGACATAATTGTGTCCGATAAAATTGTCATATACTCCAACAACAGTACCCTTTTCTTTAACAGAAACTGTTCCAGTAGATTTTCCATAAGATTTTGGAATTCCCGACCCAACTGTACACTGGACCTCAGACGCGCATACTGTGACTGTCTATAAGGAATGCTATTACCAAAACGTTCTACTATTACCATTACAAGGTTAACGAAATGAGCAGGCCTGCTTCTTACCTTTGTAAGCCCATCACCAAATTCATTTAACAATTCACAGACCATCAATAAATTTCCATCCACATTATAATAACATTAACATTCAATGCCCAATACCATTACTTCCTTCAATATTTTTTTTTTTAGCAATTTTCTCATATTATTGACACCGCAATACCATCCACATCAATATTTTTTACTTCCTAGTTCCTTCAATATAACATGGCAGTATGACACCGCAGAAACACGCCTTGATTTTCAATGCTGAACCGGTAATTCAAAAAGAGTACATCGGTTTTATTAGCCAAAAACCCCTCCACGGCTCCACCATATGCTCTTTGACAGCTAGAACAAACCGTGTATGTCCGTTCATCATCGATTTCACCAATGAGTGTTTTTTCCTTCCTTCAGACACAGTTTGATCATTACATGTCTAATCACTAAGGCATTCTCAAAAGGTGTTAGCACATTAGCTAGCAAAATACCCCCAGCCTCTACATGCACGGACATTGAATCAAAAATGGTTCCAGCAATGACAAAAAAGAAAAAAGACGTATCAAATCAAGTTTTTCAAGAAACTGCGACAAAACTAGCCACGTGTCGTTTTAGTTTGCGGTAATTTAAAAGGTTCAGATAATCGACTGAAAAACACAAGTAGTTCAATTTTAAAAATAAGTCTTCCTTTTTGAACTTGGCCATTAACCTCATGTTGATTCTGGTTAAGAATTTAGCTGAAAGAATCGTTAGTAAAAAATATATTCGAACAGTACAAAGATGAAACTCAATCACATTTACTATAGCTTGATTATAAATCAAAAAAGATTTAATCATGAACGAGTCAACAAGGAGACCACTTCCCCTTAAGCTAAATTTGTTCGCATATAGCTTCAGGTCTTCCTCGGACAATTAGCTTTCAAGGTACGAGGTCCAATCTCAACAACTGCTAGAAGCTCAGCAAAGCTCTGTTGAATTTTTTTGGTGAAGAACACTCGAATATATAAAGCGCAGAAGAAAATAGAGAAGAGAAGGGAAGAAGAATTAATTTATGGTGCATCTAAACAAGTGAAGATTGAGGGTATATATAGCTGGGATAAAAACGCAACAATTAGATTAAGCATTAAACTAAAATTCGAAACAGATATATTAACCTCACAATTTACATCAGTCACTGGTGGGGGAGGTTTCAATTTTTAAATTAAACCTCTTTTCATTTAAAAGGAACAATCTGAAAGGTCAAAAGTTGTGTTCCATGAAAAATCACAGAAAAAAAAAATTCATTAGTTTTTTGCTTGGGATTTTATAGTTCAAATGTTTACCCCTTGCGCGTGTAGTTAATTTTCCATAAACACAACACACTTGTGAGCAAAAGTAAACACAAGAATAAATTTATACTAATCTTGCCTTCCATATGTTTTTAATGTTGGACAATTGTAAAATGCAAGTCCCAACTAATTCACTTTAAGCCAATTTATCGTTCACGTATAGAATTTGTTACCACCCGTATGTTATACCATTACGAAGCTTGATTGCGCATTTCATTTTGCAATGAGCTAAAGAACGCACAAAATTGAGCGATGGAACATAAATAATTAATTGCTCAAAGTTACCCACTTAACACATTATAACACATAACATTTTTGACTTTCACTTGGTTGCCACTTAGTTACTTGAGCAATCAATTTCCCAACACCTCAAACCACTCAACACTCATCAATTATCAAAGACACATCACCAGGGTCGAATCTACAGGAAGCACATGCTACCCCTCTGCTTTTCAATTGAAGTACTTCGAAGTAAATGACCACAAAATGAATGATGACAATAGTGGTTGCAGCCAACTGGTCATGAGGAAGGAACAAGCGCCTCTTGCACTTGCAGGGTGAGGGATCGATTTGTAGTTTAAATGCGGATGCAATGAACGCATGCAAGATCGTATATGATTGACTAATAAGAGCGTCGACGCACGATCAACTTGTATACCGGGTTTTGTTAATTAAACATATGTATCTGTCTGGTAGACTTGAAAAAGATACTCTAATGAGAAATTGAAATTAATATAATTTGTGTTCCACGTTTTAAGCGGAATCGATAATGAATAATCGCCATGACATGATCGATCCTCCCATTTGGCCTTTTAAACAGTTTGTAAAAGCGCGAAAAAACTTCATTAGTTCGTTCATTCATGAATTGAAAGTTATACAAGTTTATTGATTATAACCGATACAGATGTTCGAGCTGTAATCAAGCAACTCATGATTCACAATTGTTTTTGCACGTACAATTACAAATGTACACTGCATCTGACAGAAACATACTCCCTCCGTTCCGGTTTGGAAATCCAATTTTTTTTTTGGACTGTTCCAGTTTAAAAGTATTACTTCATTAAATAGAAAATCTATCTCCTACTTTATACATTATATCTTATATTTTATTCACTATTTCTCCTACTTTATTCAATCACATTCATAATTTATTATCTTATTTCCTACTTTATCACTTTTTTCTTAAAATTTTATCCGGTCCCGTAAAACTTTCGAACCGGAACGGAAGGAGTATATACGTAACTCTCGTAGTGAAATGGCACTTCAATTAACATGTATAAACAGTATAATTGTATATGTAACATGATATACAACGAAACTGTTTGGCGCGCTATGCACATGTGATGGTTATGCATCCGATAATCGTGACAACGAAAAAGGCAATGAAGGGTAGCAAGCAACATACAACAGTAAACGATCGCATGAACCTCTCGAATTTTAGGAACATAGATCGTCGGTATTACATGGCTCAGGTGGGTGGGTACCAGTACTACTACCACGGCCAGATATTTGTGCACGATCTGATTGATCTAGGATCCACTTATAATCATACGCAAGCTTGGAAAGAGCACACAAGTTAATGAATCCCGCGAGGAAGGACAAGGTAATCGGGATCCAGCGGTACTTGCATTTGAGCTTAGACTGGTTGCTGTAGAATGCAGTAAAGATTACGCCCTGGAACAAGAAATAGTAGTTGGCAAGCTGGAAACACTCCTTCTGTAGGTGTCGGACTAGCTCCCTTTCCTCTCTGTTTGGCATTTTAATTTTATCAATTCAAGTCAGGAACTCTGGATGATGAAGTCCAGAAATTAACCAACTATTTATATAGTATGTTGTTGTTTCCGCGCTGGAACGCGCAAGCTGGATGGATCATGGATGATTTTTTATTTCACGGCAAAGTAAACATATATCATCAACTTGCTACGAGAACAATTCCTAACGGAGAACACCATCTAATTAACGAGCAAGCAACTACATTGACGATATAGTACATGCCATTAACAAAGTCAATTTTAATTATATGATGACCAAGTGCAATTCACTAATTAAATATTAATGTTACATGTTGCTAAAAACTATATAACCAGCAAATTACAATTTTTATTCTGCTATGATTTGGTCGCTGATCGATCGATCGATCCTTAATTATGTTTGAGGGAGGTTAAGTTAGGAATGTTTCAATATTGATTAATTATATTATTCCCCACTTGCATAGCATGTTTTGCCATTGTTTGTGGATAATAATTACTCCGAATAAGAACAAATGAACTTTTATTTTTAAACACGATATTTAATGTATAGTGTAAAATATTTAGATATAAATGCACATAAAATATAAATAGATTAAAAATATTGTAAAAAATAAAAATGGAAGTGATATGTATATGAAAGAAATATTAAACATTTATTTAGGAATAAAAGGGATTACTTTATATTTCTGCCAGCAGATGATTCACCATCACCTGTGTTGACATTCCTTTTCATATGTCATCAGAATTGAAATGGGATTAACGAGTATTACTAGTTTGGACTTTTCGTATCGTTTACCTTTTGTTTTAATTCGTACACTTCTTAAATGGCATTTGAATGAGAATTTTAGTGAAATTGTGTTTGGAATAAAATTGAAATGGAGTATTTTAAATATATTTTAGGCCAAATCACTATTTATCGAGCCAAATGGAAACATTTAAATACCTGTCTAATCAACCCCGTAAGACTTCTGCACGGAGATGCCTATTCTCGACATAATATAAAAGATGAAATGAAATCTTAAATTCTTCTGGGGTTGGGGTTCGTATGTTGAGATATCCTCATATTTTAGAGAGTCTTAAAAGTTCCCTTCAAATAGTTAAATTAGACAATTATAAATTTTTCACAATTTAATTTTAAATGATTTTTCACGAATTTTTTTATCACGAATTCATTAAAATCGGATCAAGTAAAAACTAGACATATAAGGTAAAAACTACATAATACTATAAATTTAATATTATGTAAAAACTAGAGAATATTTTTTATAAACTAAACAATATAATGTTATAACGAAACAATATAAATTACACCAAATGAATTTTTTGTACAAGTAATAAAACTAAACTAGATCACTTATAAAACTAGATAATATAGTTATAAAGGTGGACAATATGTTGTAAAATCTAGACAATACATATTAAAAATTAGACAGTTTAACATAAAAATATAACATGTAAAATTAGACAATATTGTTAAGAACTAAAATGCATTGTATTTATATAAAACTTAGATAATATATTTTAAAAACTAGAGAGTCTCTGGACTTTTAGTAGGACTCTGTTGATACTTAGTAATTCTGAGGTAGTATTAGAAAAGACCTCTAAGACTTGAGACACTAACTTTCTTTAATTATATAAACATTCCAAATTAAAAGTTAGCTACTAAAAGTACCCCAACTCAATCAAGGGCCATAAAATGGATCCTTACAAATGAATTAAACGGGTCATTATATATACTCAACTATAACCCATATACTTTATAACTCAAAAACCTTATAAAGTTGAAAACTCAAAATTCATCTCTCTAAAAATATAAAATCTCTGGAAAAGCTGCAAGTCGCCGAAAAATTTGTTCGAACTCGCTGGAAACAACATCGCGAAGGTAAAAATTATGGATATTTGATGATGTACATCTCGAAATATGCCTTTTCAAGCTCAAATTTTATCTAAATCGACTAAATCAAGCTCAAGATCATTAGAAACAACATCAAGAAGGTACGGACAACTAGATCTCGACATAATATATCTGAAATCGGCGTTTATTCTTCAATTGTAGTTGAAAATTTTATACAGATCTTAAATCGCGTAACTGTTTCTTCAAATGTTCTGGCTAATCTGTGTGATGTGGTGGCTTTTCTCTGTAATGTCCTTGCTTATATATAAGATGTCCAATAAAACAGAGTACATGAACATATGCTCGAAAATTGACGTTTCTATTACGATTTGATTGTTTATCCACCGATCTACTCAAAAAAAATCCTCGTATATAAGTTGCAATAACGTTTTGATTCAAATATAAATTGATGAATTTTGTTTATCACAATAGAGTTGGGATTTTGAAATAGGTCTGAAAAAATCGCATACAATAGTGATAAGATATTCTGGATTATTTGTGTTATGTTTGAGCTTATATCAGTAATGTTCTCAATTATATGTGTAACGTTCGACTTGTTTTATTGATTTTATGTGATGATCTATGTAGTGTTGTAGATTTTTCAGCTACCAACTCAATGAAAATACGATTTAATTTTAAGTGTAATGTATATAGTGTTCTTGGTGATGCATCTAAAGTTTATGCTAATGCATGTAATGTTCTTTGCACAGATAAATGTGGAGTTGAAGTTGACACGAATCTTGGAGGATGGTCAAATAGAAATCTTTAATGAGTTTGAAAATCTCCTAAAGTCTATGTAATAGAAAAGCGATGTTGTTGTGCAAAATATATTATTACATTTAGTGTTGTTCTTAATTATGTTGGTAATGTTATAAACTATTTGTGTAATGTTCACAACTATTTTGTAAAATATTCTTAGATATACGTATGTGAGGTTTGATTTAGAGCATAATGTGCTTAACTATATATGTAATGTTCACGACTATTTGAATAATGTTCCAGACTATATGATTAATGTTCCTTTCTATTTGTCTAAAATGACAGTTCATTTTTTTATTTTGTCTGAGATGGATCCTCGCACAACCCGCAAAAGTATATAACCCGCCCAACAACCTGACAAAATTAATTGAAAGCATGCTAGTTCACTTATTTGAGTAATGTTCAAACATATTTGACTAATGTTTTGGTGTATTTGAGTAATGTTCATTATCCGGAAAAGACAAATGTAATGAACAAAAACCAAAATGTCCAAAATCATTTTATAACCTGGACACCAGCGAGTTTTTTTACCCAATTCGTCGACCCGTGAGAAATGAAGGCAAATGAGATAAATTACAATTTAGTCCGTCTTTTCCGTCTCAGTTAATTGTTGGTCTCTTGGAAGATTTTGTGTTTAATTAATCCCTAAATTATCATCAAATCAAAATCCTTAATCTATGAGCTTCATGTGTATTAAGTTTTTCCGGTTTTCTATGTAATATGAATGACCCTGACCCTTCAGCCCGCCCTTGGGATGTCTTGATCCGGAATCTGGTGAGATCTCGCTTGGACTTCCACCCTACAATCGGTACAGCAAATCTCAATCATCACTAGAATTAAATCAATATGGAAAATCTCGTCCATTGTCGCGATGATTCTACTTTGTTTTATGATGAGACAATGTCGGGCGTTGGAAAATCAAGTATCATTGTATTTTAGATTTTTTCAAGGAGTAATAAGATGGTCTGGAGATAAGGAGTTAGGGATTTATGCAGGAGGTGCAGAGTTCGAAATATGACAACCTTGGAGTTATAAGGTGGTTGAGGCATGGGGTTATAAGGTGGTTCTGGTTGAGGCAAGGACTTATGAAATAATAGTGATAATTGTACTTTATAATATAATTAGTACTAACCCGTGGCGTTGCCATGACATATTTGACTTCTAACATGAATAAAGTTTAGAAAAACACACATTAAATGATCGAAAAAGTCATATAATAATACTTAAAGTTTAAATACATTATGTTATTGGAAAGGGGCATTGTAAATTTATAACAACGACTATACAACCTCCTTAGGTTGGATTACATGATACCAGAATTCCTAATAGTGTTTAGGAACTCGACATAAAAAAACATCTTCTCTATTGACGATATCATCTTCTTCAAAGCATATGATGTCCGAATTCATGAACTCAGTTAAATCTCCAGGTAAAAGGGACAACATATAGTTGTTGACTTCCTGTACTATATCATTGGTGGGAGCAAAAATATCTCTATCTTGGAAGTACCAACCATTGCTAACTTGGTCTAATATGCTAGGGTGTGTGCTATAAACTATTACGGTGATTGGGTCACTAGGAGGGCGAATCAAGATATCATAAGCCAGTTTAAATCCACATCACAATCTTTTTGGAGGATACTCTCTTAGCGTTTAACTTTCCTCAAAATCTAATTACTCTAATCATGTTTTGTGTCAGGAATGCCCGATCTCAGATGTTGTGGAATGGTGAACCTCTGGAGGCCTTCCAACATACCTGCGGACTTCGCCAAGGGGATCCATTGTCCCTGTATTTATTTTTGTTGTGCATGGAACGATTATCCTATCTAATACGAGAGAAGGTAAAGCGGCGCAAATGGAAACCAATTAAACCATGTAGAGGTGGTCTTGACTTTTCTTACATCTTCTTCGCCGATGATCTTATTTTGATGAGTAAGGCGGATACTTGTAATGCCCGAGTGATTAAATCCGTGCTGAATGAGTTTGGAAGCAAATCCGATTTGCAATTAAATTTGGCGAAGTCCAAAGTGTTTTTCTCGAATATAGGTGGGGTGGCGGTCAAGAATGCGATCACTGGCATCTTGGGGTTCGAGCAAACACACAACCTAAGGTAGTATCTCGGTATCACACTGAGACATGGCCGGAAAACCCGGACGGAGGCATGAGTTTTAATTGATAAGGTATTGACCATATACACGGGCTGGAAGAAAAAATTCTTATCCACTGTAGGAAGAGCAACGTTAATTCAATCAGTGACCTCGGCGGTTCCTTTGTACGATATGCAATCTAGTTGGCTCCCTGAACATATATGTGAGAAATTGGATAAGCTAAATCGGGAGTTTCTCTGGTCAAATGACATAACTCAACGGAAAACCCATCTCGTAGGTGGGAAAAAGGTTGTTAGAGCAAAATCTGAAGGCGGTCTTGGATTACAAGAAGCGAGACTCAACAACAAAGCCATGTTGTCGAAGTTAGTCTGGAAAACTGTACGAAAGGAAAACACTGTTTGGATGGACTTGATTAATGCTAAATATATTAAAGGGCAAAGTGTGCTTCACTACATCTCGAAAGCAGAGGATAGTCCGGGCTGGAAAGGAGTGGTGTGGTGCGCGCAGGAACAGAACCCGTGTTTTAGATGGAGGATCGGCGATGGGACACAAATCAGGTACCTTTTGGATAACTGGTTTCGTGGAAAAGGGTATGTATCTTGAGATCCCGCACATAGACAGAAGAGATAGGGATACCAGATTGTCACAAGTTCTACTTCTGAGTGGAGAATGGGATTTCTCTGGCCTCTACACTATGATTCCGAGTCATTTGCAGACTGCTCTAGATATGGCAGGCATTCAACTCGGGACTGGGGCAGACGCTTTACTATGGAACGAAACGACATCGGGTTCATTCTCTTGCCAATCAGCTTATCGGTGGTTTCAGATGCAGGAAAATTCGAATGTGCAGGGGACATGAAGCAATCTTAATTGGAAATAATTATGGAAAAGTAAACTCCCAAACAAGTTTAAGCATTTCTTGTGGTTAGCGATGCAAAATAGAATTATGTCGAATACATTGATGTTCAAGCGCCAAATGACTCATGATCCATCTTGCGATCTTTGTCCGGGTGTTAATGAGGATGTCATCCACATCTTGAGACGCTGTAAGGATGCCAAGTTGATATGGAAAGAACTTTTATCACCACTAGACTGGATTTAGTTTGATAGTGTTCTGGATGATGAATGGTTCAAAAAAGAATTTTCGAGCTAAATTTGTGACTCTAATCAATGTGGTGGCATGTTGGCCCTTTGCAGCGTGTTGGTCAATATATATGGAAGTCAAGGAACGCAAGAGTATTCAGAGGAAATGCTGAGTGTCGACCATGATTACTCTTATCTATCAAACAACTAAGCTGCGACTTGCAAATGAAGATTGACCCGGTTGATTTCAGGAAGCAGTACAAATGGTCACATCCGCCTTTGGATTGAGTAAAGTTAAACATAGATGGGAGTTGTCGTACTTCAGAGAATCTCGGGGCGGTAGGATGCGTATTGCGGGACACAAAGGGTATTGGATATGGGGAATGGCAAAGAAGATCACATCACCTACAGTAAATGATACGGAACTTCAAAGCATGGTTGAAGGACTGGAACTGGCCTGGCATAGCTGTATTGCAAAACTCATTGTGAAAACGGACTCTGAAATGTTATATGCTTGGGTCACGGAAGTTGAACAACCTCCGGAAACTTTTAAAGTTAGAGTTGACATATGCAAGGAGCTTATACATATGCCATGAGAAATAGAGATTAAGAAGATTGATAGGAAGGCAAATACTTGTGTCGAGCATATAGCATCGTTAGGCTATCACTTTGATGGAGATGGGAAGTTTTGGCTTTCCCCACAACATTTGTAATCCAGTTATTGGGTTCTGACATTGACCTTTGAACCTTATATATTCTTTGATTACAAAAAAGAAAAAAAAAGCTATTAATAATACATAGTACTTGTTTATAAATTTATTAATTTTTCACTCTCGTATAATTATTAAACTAAAGTGTAAAAAAATACTTAAAAGTTAAATAATTAATTATATCTTATAAAATAGTTGAATTCTGCTCTCAGATTGTTTTAATTTTTTTTGAATCCGCTCTCAGATTTCAAGAGACTGATTAATATAGAATTTAAGTGGCCTTTTTTAAATTGAAATTGAAGTTTTTTCTTTTTTTTATAAAATATTCAATTTGAGTGGGGAGCTGGACACTCCAACGGTATAACAAACCGGCCCAAATTCCACTATTCCGGCTACTTGTACTATTTAATTATAGGAGTGATAGTGAGGGCTCTCGGAAATTGCACTGCAATTTCGTTATGGCGTGTTACATATGGCAGATTAATGAAAAAAGGCGAACGTGGCCCCCATAAATTGAGCTGTACTATGTAAGTATATATGCAAACAATATATCCCATATAGTACAGGCAGGGAGTAGTTTACAGGGCGATGGGTTTTCAATAGGTAGCAAGCAACCTTAATTCGACGGGGATTGCTCCTGTACATTCAACCATAGAGCTCAGCCCGTGGTACAATTCTTCTTCTTTTTTTCGTTTTTAGAGGAACGTATTCTGATTTTCATTCAACACAAAAGCAGAATCACTTTGGTTATTCCTTCATGTTCAATTTGTTTGCAACTATTAACTCAGAATTAGACAAAATTAATATGTATATATACATATTTGAACAATTTTTGTAAGTATAATAAGTATACTCTAACATGATGATGGATCTCAAACGGAATTACGATCTCAAACCATAGTTGAACGCGAGCTAAGGAGAGTTGTCTCGGTTTTGTAAAGGTTTCCAGGTGGACGGTCATACAACATGCAATTTTCAAATTTCTGACATCAATACATTATTTTCTTTTACTCCTAACTTACAAGAAAAAAAGTGCCATTTTATTTTTTCCGGTTAATATTTTGAATTTCGAATACAATTTAACCTTAAATAAGAAATATAAATATTCAATTAAATTATACTTCCTCAGTTTTTTAACAAAGTTTTTTTTGATTTTATGTGATTTAAAAAAATATGATATAACATAAGAAGAAGAGTAAGGGATAGAATTACAACTGAAATGAATGTATTCTAAGTCGTTACAGTTGTAGGCGGACTATAGACTTGACCTAAAAATAATAGATAGAATTACACCTGAAATAGGTGTATGTTAAGCCGTTGCAGTTGTATTGGGGTCATAGACTTGTCCTAGAAGAGTAAGAGATAGAATTACTAAAGTAGAAAAAATGATAAAAATTTAATAATAAAGATAGTGAATTTTTAAAAGAGAAAAAGTTAACGTCTTAAAAGAAAATTATTAATTAACAAAATGTAAATTTTTATGAAGTTTCATTATACTATCTCTGTCTCGATTTCAACTTTTCCAAGTCAACTAGTATCAATGATTTAATAGAATTATGTAATGAATATTTCAGATGCAAAGTTTTACAATATATATATATATATATATATATGTGTGTGTGTGTGTGTGTGTGTGTGTGTGTGT
>JAYMSP010000821.1:0-40699 GCA_036897095.1 Plantago elongata | reverse complement strand
CTCAGCACATGCTCATGAGACCTCGACTTGATGGAAATACGCATAAACGCACAGACACCGTGTAAGTCAATTTGGCATAGAAAGTAGGGTTAAGGCATGCTTCTTATCCGCCTTGTGGATGAGTTTTTCCGGCAATTCTGCACAGGCTTTGTGAAGGCAGTAGCCACAAGGTTCACAGATGTAGGTAACTGATCCTGTGACCATGTTTTGGCATGCAGAACATGAGATTGTGCTTGTGTTTGCAGTTTGGAGTGTTAGAGCATGGTTGTGTCCGAAGTGATTGATCGATGTTTCAGACATGTCTTGTGGAATTGTGATGTTGATGATGATTACCAAGAAAATCAACTAAATGGATTATGACCATTTGAAAGTGATCAGATCATTCTACAGTTCATCAAGTTGACAAGGTGTAAGTTAATTCTGTTTGATCCTTCTTAACAGTTTGTGTAAATGACATTATCTGCTGCATAGTTAAGGAGACAAATTTCTCTTTGTAACATAACGCGTAGAGTCAGCCGAAGTGAATGACTCGACATAAAAAACGATGGGCGGCTTTATCTAGTCTACCTGGGTATCTTCTAACTTTATTTTAATTCTCACCAACTACATGCCAACATTGCATTTTATTGACTGACTCGAATGTTATGTTCATGGATTTCGAATTATGATCATGTTGACGATGGTGATGATGTGCATTATTCATACTCCCCACGTACAAATTCCATTTATCCGTAGAGTCAAATACAAATTTTAATTAAATATTTTAATAAAATAGTTAACAAATTATGATAAATAATGAATCAAGTAGGGGGCAATTTTTCATTAGACAGAATAGATAATTAAATTTGAGATGGACTAATACGAAACAAACATCATATTACAATTGCATATATTATTTAACATTACTTTACAAGCTTCGTATGATACAAGCATTAAATACGAAATGAACATCATTTAAATATTGTAAATAATATTAAACATTAAATTATAAGTATTATATAATACATGCAAAATAAAATAAATATTGTATTAGTGAGACATGAAGGTGATTATTGTGATGATGCTTCATGTATTAATAGCATGTTTAGCATATGTTTGCTCGTTCAACTTGAATATGAGGTGTAAATATGTTTTAATTTAGTTTTTTATAAATAAAAAATTAATTATTAATAATAGTGTATATGATTTCAAATTTATAAAATATTAATAAAATTATAAATTTACATGAACTTTATCACTAATTTGTAAAATGTTTTTGACAGTTATATTAATTTGTAAATATTTCTAACATGAATTATACATTTTGCCATCTCTAACTTGCACAGACATGTAAATTAGTGTTGTTTAACGATGAAGTTGAGTATCATTTCTCGAGCATAAAAAGCTCCTCAATCGGGCACTTTGATCAAATGATCCAAATTAGATAAAATACAACTCTCTCAAAATCATCACCTTTTCAATTACTCATCTTCATAATTGATGTATGTGCCGTCCTCTTTTCATGTTTCTATGGATTTCTTTCCGATAATTACTTCTACTTTTCCCCTTTATTCATCTCCCTTTATCTTCTACCAATAATTAATCACGGATAATTTTTTAATGTTGACACATAGTCACATGGGTGAAAATTTTAAGTAATGATTACATATGAAAAAACGTGTGAAAAAGTTTATTTTTAGTAGTAAAATATCCATTAAAAGATTACGACGGGAGAGATTTAAATCTTTTTTACTTTAGTTGAACGTTTTTGGAGCAATGTTCCTGACAAAGTAGTTGGATTTGGACAAGTATGTGTTGCAAACTGATTCTTAGCATTTGATTGATTGTCAGGCACAGGACACCAACAACATGGAAGCACAAGGAATGGGTGGAGCAAATTAGGAAGCAATATGGAGGAGAGGAATTAGTGTACAAGGAAGAGCAATGGAACTGCACATATTTTGTCTAAACTTGAAAGTGGACATCATTTTGAATCTTTTGGTTGTTTTGATTATCTCCATTCAAATGTTGAACTTCATGTAGTGGTACTCTTCAAATTTGAAATTTGTGCCCTATGTGGCTTGGTTTGTATTAAAATTGTGACGTAAATAAAGTGGCTCTTCGTATGGTTTTCATACAAGTAAGACCGATAAAATGTTTCTTTGATACTTGGTTAATATAGGGTCCTGAATTCGGCTTTAGATCCACAGCCTAGGCCAGTTTCTTTGGTGACAAGCAGGAGGGTCTGGTTAATGTTGTCATGAACATTCTTGAGAAAACGGATGACTGTGAACTAGCTGCCATTGACGCAATTGCTTCAGCTTCTCACTCTCTGACCATTGCAGTTGCAGCTGTTCGTGAACAGTTCAGTTTTTTGACCAAGAAATTGAGTTGATTAGATTGGAGGAATATATATGTGCAAGTTAATCGGTATGGTTTGGTTGAGGGTGGCCATTTTTCATCTGCTACTGTGTTTCTTGAACTTACAAGGAAACATTAGTTGCTGTATAATAGGAACTGACTTTGCTTTGTTAGCAAATGATCAAATAATGCTACTAAACACATTTATAGAAGCCAAACTCCCACCTAAATATTCTTGGCCAGCAAAAAATAAACTGCACCGCACTGTATTACTGTATGAAATCGATAAAACTTAAAGTGCTTATTACAGTGTAACCGTTACACCCCTAGCTTCTAAAAAACTCAACTTACACATCTAGGAAGGGTGCCTAATTAGCCTAAAATATGACTTCAATAGGGATCCCACAAGACTACAAGAGTCCAGTATACAATCTACAAAATCAGCATTACGGAAGAATTGCAGCCACTAAGAAGATTCTCACCTGGTAAAGTCGAAATACCAGGATACAACATAAGGAAGCTGGATAACGAATGTAGCTCAGTTTGTGTATAGAAAACTGCTATGGCAGGAAGACCAAATTCTACACATGAATCTACTAGCACCCAGTCACCTACCGATGTGTAGCAAGGTATATTGACACGCACAACTCTCCTTTACATTCAACACTTGTATATCATCAGTATTTGTGTTTAATCATCGGCTGATTTGCAAAATGAAGAGTATTAAAGTTCTGCCAAACTCTTGCCATTGATAAAGTCAACTACTCTGCTCGCTGCTTGTTTGAGTGCAGTAGCGACTATCTCTAAATTCTGGATGAACTCCTCAGCCGTTGGCTTGTCACCATCAACAATATCAGTGACGGCTTTTAAGAATATGGCCGGTACTTTCAGAAGATCAGCCACATAAGAAACAGCTGCTGCCTGATAACAATATTCAGAATATAGGATTTTCTTAGAAGCTGGTTGGCTCAGAAAAATAACACACTCTGGATTGAACTTATGACACTTGCATTCTGGTCCCTTCTATATTCTCCTTTTCTTTTCCTTTTTAACCCTTGATTCAGGAGAAGATGTATTATCAATTTATCAGTTCCCATGAAAAAACTTATCTTCATTTGGTGCAGTATTTAACTGCTCGATCTTTAAATTCCTACTAGATCAATTTGTAGGTGTATCAGACAGACTAAGCTACATGACCACATAATGTATCAGAGTAAATGACTTCACGTGACACAAGAACAATGATCGACCTTGCTTAGGAAATTCATAGGGATAGTCAGATTGAAAGTTTGAAACAAGACATCATAGAATTTTGAGTTGTGGATTATCCATTGACTTGAATTATAACAATGCCCGATAAGTAAACTATTTAATTTATTTTTTATCAAGGGTTATATTTGTTCCACAAAGAAAGGTTATGATAAGCTCAGATAGCAAGAAACACTACCTCCATATCCTTAACAGTAGCTTCATTGGCAACAATGATTTCTTCATCCTGTGGGGTCATGTCTAAAGAATCACCAGTGGACACCTTACAAACCTGTCACACACGGTCAAAGTTTAAACTAACAAGGTTTCCTAATATAGTTTCTTCAATGGAAACATGAAGCAGCATTAATAATTTACGATATTTCAAAAGGGTACATAACCTTAAACTTCAGCTCGTTAGCAAGATTTTGAGCAGAGAATGCTTTGCGTGACCCAACACCGTAGATGTCAAACATCTGTACAGCAAACAGATAAAATAAAACATAAATGTGATAAATACAAAAATTAATGTCATGATATTCTCATCAAACCAATCTAGTACAATTGTTGTGTTCAGAAAGTCAGATATCAAGAGTTCATAGTAATTATCACCACATTGAAGAGAGCTGCTGTGTGATGTATGCATATAATTTGTAAATGAACTTACAGGGATCGGGATTCGTCTATCATGGAAAGCAACATCTGTTGCAAGATATACGTCGGCTATGGAAGCCCCCTTTGCCTGGAGCGTTCAAGTGGTAAAAATGTTAAGACAGACATGCCGGGCATTTAGCAGAGTAAATATATAGCAACTTAATACATATCTCTAAACGTAGCATTGATCATCTTAACAAGAAGTTAGCTCAACTATTCACATGAAGATAATTTTAGTTGAAGACAATAACACCACAGTATATTGGTGAAAATCACCAAAAAAGACATGCTTATAGACTCCCCAAATCTCGGCCACTTCAATTCATCGAGCAGATTGACTTGCATATACATCGTATACTGTTACAATAGCCTACTATGACGCTGATAACGCTACGTGCGTATATAAATTTTCAGGAAAAAGAGGGAGGGGGGAGAGGGGTTGTTTTCCTTTTAGGAGATGTTCAAGTGCGAATATGCTATAGGCATGTCTACTTAATCAACAAACGTGAATAATAGATTTAAAAAATTCAATAAAAATAAGAAGAATATCAGGTTTTGCAACCTTGAATCCTCCAGCAGTGCCGGCATTTATGATTAGATCGGGCTTAATTGCATGAATAGCAGCATACGTCAGAAGAGAGACGGGAACTGTGCCAACGCAGTCAACACCTAATCAAGAAGCAACTCACTCAGTAGTTGGAGTTTAATATTAAGGCTGCTGCAAGATCCCCAATATATGGTAAATGGCAATTATTCAGATAAAACAAAGACATTAACGGTGGAGTTATCTTCAAGGACAATATGCATATCATAAAATAGATAAATAGATTCATGGGAAAGCAATTGAATAATAATTTTTTTCTGGAAAATATCAGACAACAGATCGATACACTAATCCAATGAGTGGTTGACGGCAATGGGATACGAACCTAATGATTTGTCTTTCCCAGGACATACAACGTTGACATTCAAGTCTTTGTATATACCAGTGTACCACTCCCATGGGACGTCCTCTGGAAATCTGCAAGGCCAAAATTATATCATTGATTTATGATCATCACCATTCAATTAATTCTGATATAAGTTGAGCAAATCAATATATATGCATTTTGAATAACATACTGAAACCATGGTAGAATGAATGTCCATTATGATGATGTCAATCCTTTTATTTCAATAGATTGCTTGTGAAAGACCACATTATAATATTAGTGTGAATTGGGTGAGTGTGTCAGACACTTGAGGTGGGGGAGGTACAAAGCTTTCATTGGGTTATAAGAACCCTGACTTCTACAAGAATTTGACTTATTTCAAATAGTATCCAAATCATTAATATAGTTGGTTGCTGTTTAGTTTACTAAATCTTAAGTTAGCAGCAACAGAATGCAATAACATAGATTTGAGAATCAGGCCTCCGGTTTGGGTAAATGATCATGCCACAACCTAAACTTGATCAACTGAAGACCCATATTCACTCGCCAAGCAATCCGATAAATGCTAGGCAAGTAGAATTGATGACCTCACACATGTTACCATTTATGAGTACAGTGTCACACCATTTGATCAATGCGCTGATGCAAAACATGCCCATAGTCGAATTCTTTCAATAAAAACACGCTTGCTTATTCTCTAACCGTCAAGAGAAAGACCGGTCTTGCTTCGAAGAAGCACTGACTGCAGAACTATTCTTAAGGTCTTTCAAATGAAACACATGATAAGTTCCACTAAAACTAAGGAAGAGAATATCAACAGCAAAGTACCTAAAGCAAGTTAATTTAATCTCCGGTGACTCCAATTTGCACGAAAGCGATAAGCAAACTACCAAACAGCAGGAGAAATGAAACAAACAGCTAATATAGACGAATAAGTTAAATCAAGCTTTCCTGATCCAAGTAACAGGAGAATAACAAGCTACGTATCAGTATACATCACAACCTAAAACACTAATCCTGCTCAATCTCACCTCCGATTCTCACGTATAAACAAAACTAAAGCACGACAGATCGAAAACGAAGAATCGTAATTCGTACCCACAATCGAGATCCTTAGCCAGCTGATACTTCTCAACTAGTGGCTTCGCCTCCGTCTGCATAGCTACACAATAAATTTACCAACCAGCACAAAATTAGCACAGATCACGAATTCATCAAATGAAACGAGAGTGAACGAAAGTTACCGATCACGAACAGGATGGTGGAGATAGGGGGGTCCGGTGCTCTGGTCTCAGCCGCAGCATCGTCGTTGCGAGGTGGTGCCATTGATGCCTTTTCACAGTCGAAGAATCTGGAAATGGATAATGGATTTCAAAATTTAGAGAAACCAGAGTGATTAATGATTGTAGAGGTTTTGGAGGTTTGAATGGACAAGTCGTAATCAATATTCATGGCGATTGGGTGAACAAATTCGTGGGACCCGCGCGGAATTTTGACCCAATGATGTCTCGCAACGTGTTATTGTCTACTGTTCTTTACTTCTTTACGACTGGTGGCATGATTAATGATGTTTAGGTCCGTTTTTTATATCAATATCCCACTTCAATCGAATATTTTGTACACAAAAAAATTCAGTTTCAATTGAAAACGATCACTCAAATTCTATACCTATCAGTCTCTTAATGTCATCGAGCTCGAACCGACTGTTATTTGATTCAGTTAGTTAACATAATGAGTAGGTTTGACTAATCGGGCTCAGGTTATTCAGTTCGAATTTTAAACTTTTAACCTTACGGAGGTGTTATCGATATAGTATATATTGGGCTTGGTATTTTGGGTTGGGATAGAAGGCACTATGTTTGGAAATCCTGCACAAATGCACTTTTCATCTTTGGGAACTTAATTACCCGACCCCCACCCCCAATCCGATTGCGGGTAGGAGTGGGACTAAGGTGGTTCACCAGTCCAAGTGTATAGAGTAGATTTGAGTTCGATAGAGCTAAAGCCCAGCGTAGGGTAAGTACGAACAAAAACATAGCTATGGAGAGATACGGTTGAAGAAGATTGATTGATGCATGTGACCGTTGTTCGGGTAGCCTACGAATGTGGGAGGGAACCAGTAGCTTGAATCAATGACAAGATAGAAAAGATGACACTTTATTTAGTCTTCTTGAAAGTAAGAACCACTGAACTTTTTTATTTGCAAATTGCAATAGTAAAAGTGATTATGATACAAACATATTATAATCTGCACACTGATTGCATATAGGTGCTGTACTCAACAAGTTGAAAGCCAGACAACAACACAACCAGCTCAAGTCAACCATCCATAATTCCATATCCATGGAAGGAGAAGAATCAGGCAAGGTTCTCCATATTGTGATGTTCCCATGGCTAGCCATAGGCCATCTCAGACCATTCTTTCGTCTATCGAAATCCTTAGCTCGAAGAGGACATCGGATCTCCTTCATTTCAACTCCGAGAAACCTCCAAAGAGTTGCTCATGTTCCTCAAAACTTATCCCACCTCATCCACCTTGTCACCCTTCCCTTGCCGTCTGTTGAACACTTACCACCTGAGGCAGAGTCGTCCATGGACGTTCCTCATGAAAAACAACAGTTACTTAAAGTAGCTGTCGATTTGCTTGAGCCATCTGTACGTAGTTTTCTTGAGAACGTGAGGCCTAAACCTGATTGGATTGTTTACGATTATTCGTCTCACTGGGTGCCTCAACTTGCAAGTGGACTCGGGATCTCCTCGGCCTTCTTTAGCCTATTCACTGCTGCGATGTTGGCATATTTTGGTCCACCTTCGGTCTGGTTGAGCGAAAGATACGCCAAGTCCACAGCTCAGGATTTCACTGTCGTGCCCGAATGGATCCCTTTTCCGAGCAACATGGCATATCGCCTACACGAAATGGTCAAGAACATGGAAAAGGGTAAGAACCTAATTAATAGCTAAGATGTTTCAGTTCATCCATTTATATTATTTCTCTAATTGTTCAAATCTGGCTACAGTTGGCCAAGGCAACCAGTACAACTCTGGTACATCAGATTTCATCCGCTTTGGACGTACAATCGACGGCAGTCACATTGTAATCTTCCGATCCTGCACTGAGTTCGAACCAGAATGGTTCGACCTGATTCATCAACTATACAAGAAACCGATAATTCCAGTAGGTGCTTTACCCCTCTCCCAGGAAGACGAAGATGACCAGCTTGTGATCAATGAAGAATGGCTCGAAATCAAGAACTTTCTAGATGCGCAAAAAGAGAACTCACTGGTCTACATTGCACTTGGAACGGAGGCCGTATTGACCGGTGAAGAAGCACAAGCATTAGCTCTTGGTTTGGAGCAATGCGGCTTTCCATTCTTTTGGGTACTAAACAGAGAACATCTCCTGGAAATGCTTCCTGATGGATTTCTTGACAGGGTCAAAGGCAGGGGGGTTATTTATCCAAAATGGGCACCGCAAATCAGGATACTAAGTCATCCAGCAGTCGGAGCGTTCTTGACTCACTGTGGTTGGAACTCGGTGACTGAGGCACTGAGCTTCGGGAGAGTCCTAATCTTGTTCCCTGTGATGAATGATCAGGGACTAAATGCTAGACTGCTGCAGGATAAGAAAGTGGGCATTGAGATACCACGAAATCCAACAGACGGGTTCTTCACAGGGGAGGTGGTGGCTGAAGCAGTGCGAAGTGCGTTGGTTGGTGATGAGGGGAAAGAGGAAAGAGCCAATGCAGCAAAAATGAAAGGACTTTTTGGGGATAATGGTAGAAATGAGAACTACATTGACCATTTGCTCCTCACCATGATTAAAGCAAGGGCAAGAACAGAGTGAGGTTGAATATTCTTTTTCATGTCAGTTTCCTTTAAGCTCATAACATGTGTGTTTCCCTATAACTAAGTGCATGCAAATACATCTTGGGATGCTTCGTATCATACCGGTGGTTGCATGTTCAATAGGGGTGAAAACTAGTCGAGCCGAGCCAGCTTGAGCTCATAGTTTTGCAACTTGTAGGTCTAAAGTTACCATTGAATAGCAAGAAAAGCAGATGCTTCCCACACAATGTTACAACAAATTAAACCACAAACATATTTAACTTAGTTGTTCCAAAATACAGTACAAGAAACTCACAATCAACCAGAGAGCAGTGCTTCCATCTATAACCTAGAGACTCAGGAGCAGGAAATAGTACCAAACAATAACATAAGCTGCTAATCACACTGAGAAACCACAGAAGCTCACTGTCGTTTCTCCAGGCTCATCTCTATCTCCATAGCATGCATTTCGACTCAACTGGTAAGGACAAGTTATTCTTTATTGCTTATGTATGTTATGTTAAGTCATATTGTTTGCTGCACTATGGCGAAGATGGCTGCAGAAGTGTGGAGGAAGAGACAACTGGCTCGTGAACCACAGAATTTACAGATATTGCGATCGGGTTGCCTTCCAGCTGCAGCATGATGCTTCCTAGAACTTCAGCCATCAACTTCTTGAACTCATCTTCTTTCACTGCTTTTCCATCAGCAGCATCGAACATTTTAAGAGCTTCAACGATGATACTATCCATCTGCAGATTTCCATATACAAGGACTTGTCACTAAAACATGCAAACTTGTCTACGAACATACGAATGCAGTCTGGTCTGCGCCAAAATGTTAAGTTTCTTTAGTATTTGAGTTGATCAGTCGATTTCCAATGTTATTAATATAGTTAGCTGATTATGTTATATCCAAGTGACAAGTTGGAAACTTTTCGGGAATCGAGAAATACATATACCTGATCAATAGCACCAAGAGGAGGTAAGCCAGCGGATGCTGCCAAGAAATCAAGTACTATCCTTAAATATTCCTTTGATAGTTTGCCGTGGCGATCTCTGGGTACACTCGTTAAAGCCGAATCCAGCATCTATAATGCATGAAATAACTTGATTATAAATTCAGAAGGTGCCAACAAAATACTTTTTAGACCTGAAATGTAAAGGTTTATATCTGTACATAGTTCTAACAAATTGTCTCTATCATGAGAGAGTGCTATTGCATGTTAATATTAACATACTAAGAATCATAACTAACCTTATCGAACTCGAACTTGTTAGACAGCAGCCTCCTGATTCCACTCCCATCGAAGTTATTCTGACTATGAGCAACAATAGCTGGTTTTTCCTTGAGAATTTGTGCAACATTCTCAGCAGCCCTCTTAAACTCAGACAAGAATATCTCCTGTGAAGCAGGTTGATCAAGGATTGGCCCAAGAGAGAGCAGTGCCGGTTCCAGAATGTTACTCATGACCTATAGAAGTGAGGAATCTCAGTTAGTAATTAAAAAGTTACTATACAGTAATTATATTGCACCAGGCACGTGTAACTTCGGACATTGTACTCCGTCTACTTTACAAAATATTACAAGGAATATGAAATTCTAGTGATTAGTCAATTTTCAACACCCTGCAGTGAGATATATGGACAAATTTATGGATTAACCACACGGCTCATTTAGTCTATACGATAGAAATACTCTTTTTAACATAAAAACGAAATTAGATTTTGAACTTGATGACGTTTTCTTCTTCATTTTAGGCACACGGTGTAAATGAAGCATGATCAAGATTCAAGAGTTAATGTGTGCATATTACCCAAGGATCTGCAGCTGGAGGCATCCCGTGGTCAACTGAAAGATTCTGAAAAGCCTTAAGGATACAATCTCTAAGGGATCCTTCAGATGATTGAACCTCTGAATATATCGAAAGGAGCTCAGGCTCAAAAGCTGAACCACACAGAAACTCATGAAGGTCATCGCCATCAATGCGAAGAATCACAACAGGATCTCGTTTTAAACCAGCAGCCATGCCAATTAGAATATCTGACAGAACTTCTTTAAACTCGATCTTGGTTATCTTTTCTTGTTTCCCTCGTGTAAATTCATTAAGAACCTGAATCACATCACAAGGTTGTTACCAGTATATTTCGAAAGTACAGAGAGCCAATTATCAATTACCATGAACTTGACTCACATTTGTCCACAGGCATGCACATAGAGCACGATTTATGTACCGACAAGCCTTTTAGGCTTACAATTACAAGTAATACCAAGAATAGCAAGAAATTCCTTCTATATAACCTTCATTTGGTATATTACCATGAACAAGATTGTTCCCAGATGATATTTCCACCTGCCGTATCCTTTTCGGTATGTATGTATTCTTCCTTGGTCGGCAAGAATCAATACCATGAAATACCAGAAAGTCTACAAGCCCCACACTTTGGTTGGTCAGTATGGTAGTGGAGTTGCTCTATATATATATATGCTATGGTATCACTCTGTACCCTGAAGTTATTAGTACTAATTCACTTTTGGTTCTATATAAAGCAATAACCTTTTTGCCCACTTCTCTTTTCCTATCAAAAGCAAGCAAAAGAACTTGCAGCTTAAGACTAAACAGCATGATTAGGTATGAAGTTGCATTATCCACATCAAGCCTTTTGGCCAGAAATGACAAAGAATCACACACCTTTCGGCAGTAGAAACCTACTCGTTACTTTTTACTTGCACCGCATATTGACAAATCAAATTCTGGTTTCATAATTATTAGCACATCAAGTAAAAAGGTCGAAAGGCAATAATATTAAAATTTTAACTCTGGAGCTATGTTTCACTGATTGACCTCTGCAGAAGCTAGCCGGAGATATGTCTATCGCTTCCACAAACGAACTACACTGAATCTTAAATTCTTAATATAGCAGCTCAGACAAAGCAGCTGAAATCATCTATGGATTGGAAAGTATAATAAAAACCGAACTATCATATTTTAATGCTATAACACACATTGCTGAGGTATGAGGTAATGACTTCTTGAAGTCCATTTACTAATGAAAAAAAGGAACGTGAGAACTCTAGAAATTGCTAGAGAATGACAACACCTATGGTTTATCTGCCTTAAAGCATGGAAGTCAAACAAGTGAAATCACTGTGTAAGAATTGAGACCAGAAATAAAGGAACGTGTGAACTCTAGATATTGCTAGAGAACGACAACACCTATAGCTTATCTGCCCCAATTAAACCATGGAAGTCAAACAAATTATCATATACTTATCGGATATGGTTTATTATGCAAGTTGCAACACTTGACCTCAATAGTCTATAGTATACACAGTCATTGCTTTAGGCAAACACCGAAAAACGGGTTAAAGCATAAATACAAATTTCAACATAAAAAATACAAAACAACAGCAGACTATGCAGATAATGTGTTCAAGAATTGATCGGATAATGTGTTCAAGAATAAATCATACCCACGATTCCACACTAACCAGTACATCCATCGGTTGATAAAAACTTGATCAAATATTAAGTCTTGGCTCGTTAAAACGGAAGCATAAATAGACTTCAAATAATTAAACCAGCAAGAAGGTATTAATAGAAGGATACATTTGAGCAATATGAACCACATGTACAATAAGAATAGTTCTCAATACACACGGCATGAGTGCATGACTCATACTCCTTACCAATATTCAGAATGCAGGTGGCACTAATTAATCAACATTTATAGCAAATTAGATAAAATTGCATCAGAGCCCTCACAGAGTTTGCTTTTTCTTCTTAATGCCCTATACTCTAGACTCTTACACAAATGTCAAGCAGTCAGTAGCCATAAAGTGTGATGGCAACATAACTATTTCAGCCACTTTCTTTAGAACATAAATTTGAAGAGGAAGATTAAAATTGACTACTTACCAAGTGTATACCTCAAGCAGCTGACTATAACTACCTTAGTTATGCAAAATTACTTAAACAACCCTCTCCACAGATTGCAGAAAGTTCAAGATTTTGGAGTATTCCACAAGATGATGCAAACTTGCTAAATAATATAAAAAGATACAGCAAGAGAGTTTAAACATAGGGAAAAAAACCATATGCCCTGAAATTTGGCATTCTATGGAAAGTGACCTTAGAACTTTGCATATGTGCAATAATATCACCCTTGAAGTTTCGGTGCGAATTATCCCGGAGTACAGAATTTCCAACAAATCGCACCAAATTTGAAACCTCGACTCTGGCAAATCAGACAAGTTTGAAACTATACTCCACACATATGCAAAAAAAATTGGTGCACTTCGATTAAAAATCGAATCTTTATGCTTCAAATGAATAGAGACAAAAACAAGTCCAGACTTCAATTAACAAAATGATGTTTCCCCACAGAGCAGAAAATGTCAACAAACACTAGTATACCCGAAGTCCCACCTCATTTCCCATAAAACATGTCTAATAATATTATTAGACCGCATCTAAAAGCTCGAACTTGCATACAGTCGTGCAATATACTCATTTACATTACTTCTCCAATACCAAGTAATCAAACACAATGAAAATTCAAAGAATGAGGCTTGTACAAACACAGACAAAAATCCAAGTAATCAAACAAAGAGTTCCCAATTAGCTCGAATTTGAAAAAAGTCGAAAAGTTCAGTCTTTTAAGAGAAACCCACAAACTACCTCAGTATAAATGTGGTCAGAATCAGGAGAAGAGCCCTGAGCAGGCAAGCCAAGAGCAGCTCCAAGATCAGCCACAGCAGGTTGCAACTCTTGAACAGAAAGCCGACCGTCACAATCAATGTCGAGTTCTTTGAACTTGTGATCCACAAAGGTAGTGAAAACCTGATCGTTCTCAACTAACTCCATTATATTGGAACCGTCTACTACCTGATCATGACTAGTACTGCTACTTTTCATTTCCTCACTCTGCATGACTTTTATGATCGGTTATCGTCTTCCCAACCTCCTGATTTGCTGGCCAAGCTTTAATTTAATGCAGAGGGAGAAGAGGAAAAAGGTTGTCTTTTTGGTTTTTGGGCTCGTGATGAGTGTGAGTGTGGATTTGATGGTTTCTTGCTTGGGTGGTGATGATGGTGGTATATATAATATATGAGTGATGATGACGAACTGGCGGTTTGGTACTGCGTGGGAGGAAGGACGTGTTTGCTTTGGGTAATCGATGAAATTGTTATTTTCAACTGAAAATCAATTCAGTTTAGTTTATTTTACTCTAATTCAGTTCAGTTCAGTTCAGATTAGTTATAATTTATATCTCAATTCAATTCAGTTCAATAAATTTCAGTTTAATATAACACATCATTTGAGATAAGATAATTGATTAAGTCGTTCTAAATTTGTATTAGCCAAGAGCCAAAGTAACATGTGACTAATTAAAAATTATAAAAATTCATTTAAAATTTTCACAATTTTTATCGAAAAACACTATATACCATCACTATAGATTTAACTTTTACGAATTAAAAATATATTTTATAAAAGTGAAATTTTAATAATATATATGATAAAGTTAAATTTAAATAAAATTATTTAAAATAATATTATATATACTATAAAAATATACGAATCTGGAGACACATTTATCTCTAATTATGCTCCGCCCCTTATTATGACGTAGATTAAGAACCGATTGAATTGGAAAGTAAAATGTGGATTCTTGTGATTGATTTGTTTGGTTCCTGCAATTTTATAGGATTCCATTGATTGTGGAAATGCAAGATACAACTTAAAAGGACACATGAAAAAATATTTTATAATATGAATGTTAGAGTAGTGAACTCCAAATTTATTTCCTCAAAAAAAAAATCCAAATTTATTATCCATATTAATCCAAAATGTTACGTAATTATCCAAGTACTAATAAATTTAAAATCAAAATCAAAATCAAATTTAATTTACATAAAATCCATACTTCACTTTATTGGTGGTCGCTAGTCATCTCATGCCATATCGTTTAAAAAATGTATGTTTTTTAAACACCATAAAATATTGTATTTTTTCAATACAAGTGTTTGACATGCAAATAAGCCATCTGACAGGCCCCAACATAGTCAGGATTTACTTTTTTAATTTACAAAAGGCTATAAGCTACATGAAATGTTGTTACTTAACTTGTTTAATTAACCTAAAAATGATGATAATGTTATAGGAAAAATTATATTTCTAAAAATAATTTTATTTATTTATGCCACTTATGATAATTTTTGTGATATATACTAAATATTAAAATTAAATTTGCTTTGACATTATCGTTTTTGCTTAACATTATCATTCACCTTGGTGTAATTGAAACTCCAATCACAACATTAATATAACAAATGCAATCTTAGCCCAAATAAATCAAACGTTAAACTTTATTGCTATGTTGTTATTTGTAAGTTTTGTTCAAGGTTGTTACGCTGGCAGTGTATTGTTTCTCCTAAAAAAGTACAAGTTTGTAATAATTTTTATATTTTAGTATATCTTATAAAATTCAATTAGTTTTACGTAATGATTTAAACACGTTGGTAAATGAGCATTTGAAATTAACTGGAATGGACCATTTTAAAATATCTACAAATTTAATATCACACATTATAAAATTTACTTTGAATCATATATTTTTTTTATGATGTAACATTAGGTGTTCACTTGAAACACTATATTTGAAAACAAGACTATATATGTGCAATTAAGTTTTAATTTCATTAGTTATTTTAAACTTAATTTTTCATTATTAAATATACTCATACATCTATCCGTACCAAAACAAATATATTGTATTCTATTTATATTATTAGTCCCGTGAAAAATATAATATCTATTTTGCAAGTCCTTAAATTATCTAATTGATCTAGAATCACATATATACAATGGTATATATCAAAACTTGAACGAAAATATTTATGTTTAACCTCCTTGTCCATGATAATTATTTTAATACGGATATTGATGATTTACTAAGATATTAATCTGCATGGAGCCTCTGAAAACTTGAGTCGCCTCTGGTTGGAAGACAACATAGGAATGAGTTTTGTTGGACGACTTGATCTGGAAATGTGCTGCTTTGGAGACAAATAGGACTCCTGGTCATGCATTTAAGATGAAGATGATCCGAATGAATTCATGTCATAACTGGCAAAATACAATAGTCGTCTCTACGAATCAGGCATTCGTAGAGAGAATACAGGCCCGACCATTAGCCCATGCGAAGCTCTCTGAAGAAGTTCATTTGGAAAACACTATTACAAATGTGTGTATATTCTTTAACCGATATGAAATGAGACATATATTATAAAAATTAGAATAGGCCACTTCATATTTTTTAATGTTGTATACTGAATCTAAGATCTAGTTTACAATTTAGTTTGTGAGTTAGATTTTCAACTTTATAAACTCCTTTTAATTAAAAATTAGTTACGTGAATGCAACTTCTTCAGTTAGCTAGTTTGAGAATCTAATCAAATTATTATTAAAAAATTTACATGATTAACTACTAACTATCTATTTTTTTAATTATCAATTAATTTTTTAACTAGTTTTATTAAAACATAGTCTAATCTTTGGTGTTAAGATATTTGAAGTCCAAACAAAGCTTAAAGCAAATAAATAAGGGAAAATTTAGGCAGGACGAGACTTGTGGTTAGGACACGTAGGGCGGTTAGGGGGTGGCAGGACCTCTGGACAAAAGTAAATGTTGGGCCGGCCCAAAGATTTTGTCTGACCATTTTCAGAGACTGTCGGCCCATCATTAACTGACGCGTGTCTGTATGGTACAGGCTGGTTCCGTAATGCCGAGGCAAATTCAGCTTGACATATTGACCCAAAAATGCTGCTCATCATTGTGGTCAAGTTTGATGGGTTTGTGATTCTCATCACTCATCACTCATCACTTCTTGTTTCGAGCCTGATAAATCCGGTACCGTTAAAAAATTAATGAGTAAGTTAAAATTGTCGGAGATAAAATATAATATTAAAAATGATAAATAATCGAGGAATTCGAGTTAGACGTAAAATTATTATATTCAAAGTTTGAGTTATTTAGAGTGCTGGTTGGTTAGCACCTTGATTATGTTGAACAACTTGTGTAAGCAACTAAGCACATATGCAGAAACGCCAAAATTAGAGGAAATAAGAGAGTGGACAAATATTTTAAAATAATTGACTTTCCGTTGAAGAGAACACAATCTTACATATGATCTCTTCCCTTGTCTTGTTGCTCCACTTTTTTACGTATTCTAAGAGGTTAAGGGGCTGATTGGCATATCATTTGAATGTGGATTTTTTGTGAAATTGTGTTTGGAATGGAATTGAAATGGAAATATTTGAAGTGTATTTTAGGCCAAATCACTGTTCATCGAGCTAAATGGGGCATTTAAATGCTATCAAATCAGCCCCTAAGTCTTGTTTAGTAAAACTAGCCGAAAAGGTAGCTGATTAGTTAGTTGTTCTTTTTAACCAATTAACTTGATTAGCTTTTCAAACCAGTTAGCTTGTTTAAAAATTGTGTGTTCATGTAATGAGTTTTTATAAAAAAAGGTTTATAAAGTTGAAAAATTAGTGGTAAATAAATACTAAGATACGATGAGAGTTGTGACTTGTGAGGCTCTTTAACTTCGTTCAATAGTATTAGATTAGATTAGCGAAAAAAATATTAGTTTGTATAGGAGAGGACAATCTCCATACTAGTCTAGATATGTAACAACGCTACACAAAAGTTTTTGGCATGTCACATACAGTTAATCACAAGTCACAACCACTCCATCGAAAAATGAAAGATTTGAAATGACGATTATCTGTTTCATGCCTTAATCAAAATTAAGATTATGAGTTATAAAAACGTTGACAGCTCACATCTCTCACTAAGTCCCGTTTGTTATACTGTTCGAGTGGCCTTCTCCCCACTTAAATCGAATATTCTGTAAAAGAAAATTCAATTTCAATCTAAAATGGCCACTCAAATTCTATATCAATCGGTCTCTAATTTTTGTGCATCTCTGATACTATATGGCACGTAAAACCATCTAACTTGTGATCCATGTTTTAAAGAGCATATTGCTTCCTTTTGCTTTAAGACACTATACTCAGAAAACAAGTAAAATGACACCAATCTTTTACTAGTGCAATTCCATCAAAGCTGCAACGTATGTATCACACTAAAATTATGCTTCCACTGTTTAATACACCTGTACCAATAACCACCCGATGCCAAACCATCTCAAAATCGATTTCTCATTAAATTGGACACAAACTTTAAAATAACACTACATGTACAATAGCTAGAACATAAGGTTTAAAGAAATGCTTTGGAACGGAGGGAACAGAGTCCCAACTCTGCCTTAATTTCCGACCATGTAGAATCAATCAAACATCACTACTTCACTTGGGATGAACTTTAGCTCACATATGTACATTTGTCTCTGTATAAAGGAAAAAAACAACCCTTTAAACTACATGTGTCATGTAAATACAGAAAATGAAGTTATCATGCACCACTATGGCACTATCTAGACACATACTTTATGGAAAAGTCACTCCAGATTTGGTTGAACTCTTAATGCTCTGACTGAGAACTAACATACTGCATAATCTCAGAGAACCTAGATTGACAAAACCCTGTACACTTGTGCAATGCAAGTGTTGTCAACTTCACTGTCTTACTTCTTATCTTCTGCAAATGCATGTCAATTTCTTTCTCATGCTTTGCCACATACATCCGGACGAAAGTGTTGTACACGTAAATAGTTCCCTGACAATCGACATCAAACGAAACACAAAATAAATGAGAAAACGACAATACATTCGTTACAAGCTAGTGGTTAGATTGATCAATAATTGACCGAGATCCTAAACTGTTGAACAAGTACAAATTAGGGAACTACTTAACAATGCACATAGCGTACCCTTGTTTTAGGATGCCAGAGGAATAACACGAACGCGACCTTGGCTTCACCGTAGAGTGGTAACCTTTAGGAAAATTGATAACAAAGAACAATTTATGAGAACAAAACTAGTAAACCATAAACCACAAATTTGTAGGTATGATGAGTATGTTCCTTCGTCTGAACTGAATAGAACAAAACTAAATTTAATTGTAGTATAACAATGAACTAAATAAAACCGAACTAAATAAAGTGAACAAAATCGATATCATTCCTTAACAATATGACAAAATTTCAAATCCATACCACGATATGATGCTATCACCAACGCTCTCGAAGACCGTGAATAGAGCTACTAAAATCCTACAAGAACAACCAAACATCAACTGAGCAACCTTATATATATAATCAAACATTCAGAATAAAAAAGTGTAAAATTCATGAATATATATATATATATACCAATATTTACACCAAAACTTGAGTTGATCGATTGATACATCATTCTTTTCAATCGTCTTGTAACAATCATATGCTGGATAAACGTACCCCAACACCAATCTGTGAACAATCAACACAATATTAATCTTTGAGGGACTGATTAGTATAGAATTTGAGTGAACCTTTTCAATTCAAATTAAATTTTCTATGTACAAAATGTTCGATTTGAATGGGGAGATGGCCGCTCCAGCGGTGTAACAAACACGGCCTAGGTCTAAAACTTTTATGCTAGTCGAACAATAAAAATTGATTTGATTTAGATCGCGAAATAAATGCAATTAATTAAACCACATCTTACAGTAACGCTCTAGTAAGAAAAGATCCCATCATCTCTTGGATCGTTTCACGAAATTAGCCTGCAATTACAGTATCTAATCAGGATTAGTTACTAATTAGTGAGAAAATAAGCAGAGATGATATAATCCAACTTAAACAACAATTGATTAGTTGAACTGAGAAGAACATGGAAAAGAGCAAATTACGTACCCGAATATTGTTTTATCAATTAATTGCAGAGATCATTAGAGAAGTTTAGAGAAATGAAGAGGCGTCGTTTTAGTGAGGAGTTCTAATCGGAGTGAAATATGGTTCTGCATGGCAGTTGGTTGCTTCAGCAAATTAAATGACGCGATTCTTCAGGGCGTGGCCCTTTTTGGTTTTTAATTAAAAAATTACATCGGTACCTAATTTATCAAAATCCGACCGTTTAATCTTCATAAGTTAATCATATAATTTCGTTAAATTTGCGTGTATTGTAGGCCTCTAATGTAAACTATGAACAACTTTTTATCCTTTCTTTACCAAAAAAAGAACCTATTCATGAAAGTTATTCACATTATTATTAACTAAATTTCAGAATAAACTTTATTTGAATTTTAGATGCTTGAAATATATTTAAATGTTATTGTGCCTAATTCTTGATTAAGAAGTCGAAGTTAGTAAGATAAAAATGATCAAAGATATAGTAGCTGACTTAGGTTTGTTACTGGATTGGATTGCCGCAATCCGGAGCAACCCATTAAAACTCTATTGATAAAAATAATGAATTTAATACGGATTTTTATATCTATACCTAATCCAACAAGTTATTTATTGCGTTGCGAGTTGTGTTTGTAATAGCCGAATCCTAGCCTAAACCAACCTAACCCAACTCGAGTTGGATCCATACTTAAGTTTAATCCCGATTATGAAGGTACGTTACTTACTCTAGCACGGAGTAGAATTCAATCTATTAGAAGCTATTTTATGCAATAGAAAAAGCTTAGGATAACTGTCTAATTATGGCCTTGCTTTATTATATAAGTTATTTCAGGGATGAGTCTACCCTATCTAAATATTAACTTAGAGCTAAATACTTTTGTGCCTATAAATCACATACTTTAATTAGTTTAAATGCTTTGTTAAATAGAGATATACGATAGCATAGGTATAAGATTTGAATGATTGACCTGCGTAGAACCTTACCCGACTTAAATTCTATACATATTAAAATTTGATCCTCGAATCAAATCTGATACAGTCTGGCTCGTTCCAAAGCTAGGTCCTGGCCCTCATCAACTTAACTTTCCGGAATTTATTAAAAAGATTATGTAAAAACTAACACCCAATGCTCCTTCCTTAACCCATTAGTTCACCATCACCGAGAAATGATCATTACTATGCTTATACTCTTTCATTTTTACTACTATATTTTGATTTTAAGAGATGAAGTAAGATCACTTCTGAAGTTTCGAGAAAGGTAACAACTCTAAACCATCTATAAAATTTTTATCCACTCGGACTTCCAACATCTCAACCTGTTCGATAAACTTTAACATCCTGTGATGTGAGTCCAATTCCGCTCTTTCTAATTAGACTTCGCGACTCTGAATGAGCGACCACACTCCTCCCTTGAGTCCTCATCCTCCTTCCCTGTGTTTTGAAAGCCGGATCGGACCGGCCGGCCCGACCGGTCCGACCGTGAAGCTGGTGAGCACCGGCTGCTTGTGTAGTGCAAAGCCGGCAAAAAGCCGGATCCGAAAAAGCCGCCCGAGCCGGCGGAAAGCCGGATCGACCCGGCGAACCGCCGGCTCGATCAAAAAAAAATAAAATTCAAAAACAGACACAAACCGAAAACAGAGACAGACCGCCGTCTTCTGTTCTTCTTCTTCGTTCCTTCCGTCTTCTGTTCTTCTTCTTCGTTCCTTCCGTTTTTCTGTTCTTCTTCTTCGTTCTTCTATTCTTCTTCTTCGTTTCTGACTTTCTTCTGTTCTTGTTCGTGTTTCTTCTTCTTCGTTTATTGATCTTTTGTTCTGTCATCTGTGTGCCCGTGACTTTCTTCGGTTTCCTCTTCGTGTTGGCGTCCGATTGGATGATGGATGAACGGAGCAAAAAAACGAATCGATTGGATGATGGATGAACGGAGCAAAAAAAACGAATTGAGCTCCTGTAAATTGGCCCCAAATTCCGTTGATAGTGTGATGAAGAAGAAGATAGAACGAGAAAAGACAATCTTACCCTTGGGTTGAAGAAGAAGAGATTTTACTCTTAAGGGCAATCTGGTCTTTTTGCTATTACATGTATCTAACTCGTTCTGGCTATCGAATGGCTCGTAAATAAAATTCGAAAAATTACCAAACCAATTCTCGAGCATTTGTCGAGTTATTTCCGTGACGTCGGTAAAATAAAATAATTATTTTATTATATATATTATTATAATATTATTTTATTCGGTACGTTAAATAATTCGCTTTTAACGTCGACTCGTACAAACTTTATTCTAAATTATCTACGAAATTTTTCGACTCGTATGAAATAAAGAAATTAATATTTTATTGTGTCTCGAATTCGAAGGAAATTTATGGACCTTACAATTTGTATTGTTGATGTCTTGAATTTTTGTAATGTTTATATATAATTATGAAAATTTTGTATGTATATATGTATATAAAATATTTATAATATTATATATGACGTCATACCGGCTCAAACGGCTCAAAAACGATCCAACCGGTCCGATCCCGATTGAACCTTTTTAGGGGGTGAGCGGCTCAATTGACCGGCCCGGCCTTTAAAACGTAGCTCCCTCTTTATCAAAGATGCCAAAATAGAAATTTAAACCGGGAAAATATCTACTAGCAAAAACATAACCGTTTCACTTGGTCAGTTGATAATCAATCCTCTTCTCCTTCACTCCATCTCTATCCTCATCACAGTCACACACAACACTAAGCTGCTCTTCCACTTCATCTGTAACATTACATCCGTTAGTGGTCGGGTCTCGGGTCGTTACACATGGAGTCACGGAGCTTGTCCATGAGACACCATGGACTCTCCCTACTCACACTTGCTCCGCTTTCTTCCGCCCTCCGCCCTCCCTGCCACGTCGGCCTCCTCCGCCGTGAGTTCCTCCCCAATCTCCGCCTGCCTCGTCGGAAATGTAAGAAACTACGGCTCAATTCTCACTCAAAACTCATCATCCGAGCTGCGATTGATCCGCAATCGATTATCGCCATCGCTGCTGCTACACTTGCTGCCTTTTCGGCCATCGGTTTTGTGTATTTAACTTATTTCAGGAAGAAATTCGGTTCCAAGGAGGTAATTAGCTATTCTGTTGTTTTAGTTGAGTTCAATTTCTATAGATATTGCTGTGATTGTGAAATTTGCCCTAGGAAGTTGCAGTTACTATTAGTGGCATGGATACTAGATGGTGAAGATTGAACAACATAATGATAAGAGTAGAAAGGACGCGTATTGAAATTGTGTTTTGATTTGGATGTTGTTATGATGAGGTTTTAAGGTCCAACATATAGATTGATAGAGGTGTAGTACAACGATGACGAAGTGGAAATGCTGTTTTGTTCGTGACTGATGAGTTAGATGCTATACTATGTTACTTTAAGTAAGGTTGGTTCTTAGAAAACCAGACGATTACTGAACTTGTGTTTTGATTTGGATGTTGTCATGATGAGGTTTTAGGGTGAAATATATAGGTTGATAGAGGTATAGTACAGCAATGACGAAGTGGAAACGCTGTTTGGTAGTGACTGATGTGTTAGGTGCAATACTATGTTACTTTATGTAAGGTTGGTTCTTAGAATTTAGAAAACCAGACAATTACTGAACTTGTGTTGTGATTTGCGTGATGATGAGGATTGAAGGTGAAGCATATAAATTGATAGAAGTATTGTACGGTGATGATGAAACGGTAGCGCTGTTTTGTAATTTTGTTTGTAACTGATGTTTTAGATGATGTACTGTGTTACTTTAAGTAAGGTTGATTCTTAGGTTTTTGCATAATCAAAGTTCATAGATGTCATTAGAGGTGTGAACATATTTGATTCAATGTTATATATGTTTCAATGAGAAATTTCTAAAGGGCTGGCATCAAGGGGTGGAGGATGCTTTGGGTGTGTCTCCAGCCACACCCGATCCCGCACTTCTCATTGTATATTTGATATTTTTCGTTAATAATTTTATTTAAATTTTCACTTTTATCATGTATACTACTAAAATTTCACCTCATTAGAGTATATTTAAACTTTTAATTTGTAAAAAGTTAGGATTATGACGATGGTATATAGTGTTTTTTGGGATAAGTAGTATAAATTTTTAATCGTATTTTTATAATTTTAAATTATTCACACGTTATTTTGTTTCCTGGCTCCGTCCTTGTTGGCATCTGCGTTGAATTGAGTTTCCATTGTCAGCTCATGAATGAATTATCACTCCTGTTAGAGTCCTGGTCTATAGGACATAAGTATGTAGCTAAACCAATCATTTAGTAATGCTTTGTGAATACCATGATTATGCGTGTGCTTGGATATTTCGTGTCTATTTGTATATATGGACAGTACGCTAAAGAAACATCAAGGTATTTAGTGTTTGGTTTTTATGTCAAGTTAATTTAACAACTCCAAACTTTTTGGTTCTCTGTTGCCATTTTTCGCAGTCACCGGGAAGGCTAAATCTTTCATTAACTGAACAGCCAAGTGATACGTCAAGCTGGGTAATCCCGGTTTCAGATCCTGTAAGTCTATGGAGCGAAGCATCTAATGTTGCTACCAAGGATCTGCAGAAAGAAACCAGAGAAAACAGTGGCACTGATGAAGATTTTGTTTCAGCGATTCATTTAATGGAAAGTGAGAAAGTTCCTGGAGAAACCCTTGTGACTAAGGTGTCAGAATGCCAGTCCGAAATGGTTGTTCCTGTTATCCATGATTCTCTGGTTTCTAGGTCATTGAACGAGTCTTCATTTCCACAGTGTGATCTTTCTGGATTTAGCATATCACCTCTTGCAACTGAAACTCATGAAGTGTATCCAGCTGTACATGAACATAAAATTTCAGTTGCTGCCGATTTGTCTTGTCCACAAATTGAGACCAATTTGAACACTGCACCTTCTGCAGCAGGTCATACAAATGAACAAGTAAATGACCATGCTAGGTATAAACTTCAGCAGTTGGAAGAGGGTAATATAAGTAGCTCTGATATTATTCTGAGAGACTTTGTGGGTAGAGAACTTTATTCTATTAGCGCGTCCTCTATGGAAAGATTGGACAGCTTGGAGCCTTTATCATCATGCACCACCCTTGAGAAGAAAAGGAGCTACTCGTCCCATATGGAGAACATTTTGATGGAAGGATCCAGTGTTAGTTCATCGAATGTAATCTTACCAGCAGGTGATGATGTCAAATGTTATTGTTTCTTTAGAAGTGTTTGAGGATATTCTGATGTTTTGTCTTCTTTTGCTTATATCACAGAGAAGTCTGAAGAAAAAGTACATCTTGGTTATTATTCTAGTCAAGGAATTTTCTGCCAGCAGAAGGATCCCAAAAACAAAAATACAAACAAGGGAAAGCACATTTTTCATCAAGAGAAATCACAAAAGTCCTCCCTATCTTCCAATCCCAAGGGGAAGGATATTGACAACAAGTATAATCCTTCTTGGAAATTACGTGTTTATAACCAACTTTTGAGGGAAGGCAGGTAAATTATTCTCAGTTACTCTCCAGCTGGAAAACTGGCTGTATTAACAGCCAAAAGCTTATCTCTCAGCTAGCAGTGTTAATATGCAATCACTTGATTCATTACTTATGTGGATACATGATTACCAATAGGTATTACGATGGGCAACCTTGAGATGAAGGGCTTTTGACTATCGTATTATATTATTTGTTGGGGGTAATTCATATATGACATTTGAACATCTTTATTATTTCAAGGTTTGAAAAAATCTCTCACTTCAAACCATCATTTTAGCACCTTTATTATATAAAAACAATTATTTCATAAAGTGACATTTGTAAGTAGAATATGAAAATGAACAATGCGAACCAATCTAACTATGCATGATTTCTCAAAGTACACCATCATTTTGTCGTTTGGGACATTTTATGAATTACAAGTGTATAATTAATTGTCTACCTCATTTACCAAAATTGTTCAATGATTTAGTTTGATTGGTACATGTTCCTGCCTTCCTGGGAGTATTCAAGGCTTTTTATTTATTCTTTACCTGGTTAATGGTGGTACATCATGTCTGAACATTATGATTTGTTACCAATTATGCATTGTTGAGAAGTATATAACCACATTATGTTGGAATTATGTGTGTGTTATGAATGAAGAACAATTAGAACAATTCTAGATATATTAAATTTATAGAAGGGACCAAAAATTCTGATTTTGTGAATAAAATCTAAAATTGTCACTTGGATGTAAAAAAAATTGAACAGTTGCACTAATAATGCAAGAAATGATAATAGCATCACTATTGTAAATTAAATTTTAAACGTCACTTAAATGCAGTTTTCCGTTGTTAGTTGGCCGTTATCTACTCAACAACCTGTATGATACGCGTGCAAGTTATTTAAAGCTATTTCTGTCTCTTGGTACTAAGCTTTCTTAATTATGGCTCCTGTTCTAGGGTAAAGGACTGCATAGATTTGCTTGAGGATTTGGAAAAAAATGGTTTGTTGGATATGGATAAGGTGGGTCTATTGCTCCTTCTATGATGATGTTAGAAACCTGATTGGTGATTACATTTTGTTGACTTGCCAAATTTTTATTTCAGATCTATCATGCAAGGTTTTTTGATACTTGCAAAAGTCAAAAGAGTTTCAAAGAGGCTGTTCGCTTCACCAGACTTATCTCAAATCCAACACTGAGTACTTTCAACATGCTCATGTCTGTTTGTGCATCATCTCAGGAATCAGAAGGTACTCTCCGTGTAAAGGTACAAATGCTAGACTTATCCTGTGGAAAATTTACTTAGTGCTATTTTATAGGTGCCTTTGAGGTTTTACAATATGTACGGGATGCTGGATTGGTTGCTGACTGCAAGCTATACACTACTTTGATATCAGCTTTTGCCAAAAGTGGGAAAGTGGATACAATGTTCAAGGTAACAAACTCCTTTGTTCCATGGACCTTATCCATGCTTAGGTCCCCCCATACAATCATTTGTCAAAGTTACAGCATACAGTCCACATTTCAGCCAAAAATGGTCTATCTTTATTAATTCTGCATTTGGTTAGTTTTATTCTGTTTTCTTTGTATCTTTTTCTTTTTTTGTTTGGGGATGGGGTGGGGGGTTAAAAGAGACACATTTACATTACTATGGGTTTCCTTTACATATTTCTCTCCTACATATATTGTCTTTATATCTTGTCCTTCATCAGATTTAATAATGATATGGCACATGATCTATTCTCTTGTTTTCTGGTATATTTTTTTTATAACTATTTTAACTATGGGTGGGTGGGTGTTATTGTGTGTTTGTGCACGCAAGAGTGTAAACATAGGATTCTCTTTGATGGGTTCTTGTGGAAAATGGGTGCACTGTGCATGATTTATTATCCTTTTCATAATTCTACTATAACCAGGGTGACGGTATATTAGGTTTTTCATGAGATGGTTAATGCCGGGGTTGAACCAAATCTTCACACTTATGGTGTACTCATTGATGGTTGTGCAAAAGCCGGACAAGTTGCTAAGGCTTTTGGTGCCTATGGAATACTCAGATCAAAGGTGATAATGCACTTAGTTTTGGGATCCACTATACTCCTTGAAGCATCTTTTTTGTGCAGTCTGCATATTTTAACTCTTGGACATATCTAACTGCGACTTCTCACGTACAGTAGAATGTGAAACCAGATCAAGTTATTTTCAATGCGCTTATTACTGCATGTGGTCAATCGGGGGCAGTGGATCGTGCATTTGATGTATTAGCTGAAATGAAGTCAGAGTTACAGCCCATAGACCCTGATCAGGTCACCATTGGTGCTCTGATGAAGGCATGCTCTAGAGCTGGACAGGTGAGTTTTGGCTTGTTGCTGATGGGAACCTTTACTACATGTCCTTAGCCCCTCCCACATGACCTTTTCCTTTTCTTTTACTCCATTACATCTAAGTGGTAATATGAAACTTCTTAAGGTTGATCGGGCAAGAGAAGTCTACAATATGATTCACACGTACGACATCCGGGGTACAGCGGAGCTGTACACCATCGCCATTAACAGCTGTAGTCATCACGGTGATTGGGACTTTGCTTGCAGTGTCTACGATGACATGATTAAAAAAGGTGTCGCTCCTGATGAGGTACACCTCTGTATTCCATAGGTTCACATGTGAACATTTTTTAATGAATTATTATAAATGATAATATAATCTGATTCCCAGTAACAAAAACATCGTTGATCGATTTTGTCTAGATAGCATACTTTTCAAATTGATGATCTTAATAGCACAACAATAGCTATTAATCTAGGAATAGATAACAACCTTAAATCTGGAGTTGAATTGGCAACCATTAAGTTGGTAGAACGTTGATCTGGTGGTTGTTGGTTTAGTCAGTCAAACTTGAATGCTTGTCAAGTAAATAGAGTTGACTGTGAAACTGTGCCTATTGCTTAGTTTTTGCTCCCTGCAGATGTGTGCCAATCATCATGTTGTAATTACATTTTCAAAAATATAAATCTCACTATGTGTCTTACCAAGGGATAACAGAGTTAACCTTTACCGTATTTATTTTTAGTATTAAATATTATATATAATAATTATTTTCTTGTGTTTGCACCATTGCTGTTTTCCTCACTTTCTTGCAACAAGTTAATTGATTTTTTGTTTTGTGACTTCATCTCCTAACTACTATGAGGTGCACTTTAAGTTTGTTCTTCTTTACTTGGAAGATGTACTGGGGGCTTTAAAATGACATTGGCTTTTTCGATCAGCGTGTCTTAAATAGACTTATAGAGTTGATTTGATAATATTGATGCTCCCTCCCATACCATTCTCTGACCATAATATCTAATTTAATTTTGTTATTCTGTCTTATTCCAGATGTTTATCAGTGCATTAATAGATGTCGCAGGGCATGCCGGGAAAGTTGATGCCGCATTCGAAATCCTACAAGCAGCCAGGTCTAAAGGAATGCATGTTGGCATCATATCATATAGCTCCTTGATGGGAGCCTGTAGCAATGTATGCCCGCTCCTCTCTATGACATGCATTTTTGCAACTGTGATTGAATGCATTTCTGGTTACTGTATCTGATCCGTAATTATATGCCTTTCCACGTGTATAATTGTCATAGATAGGATCTTTTGCCACATTTCCTTTCGTGTAGTTTACTGGTAAATTTCAATTATGATATCAAAACCTTGGAAAAGTTTGTAGTTTCAGCTTATTCTTCTCTTGAAACATACATTGTATCAGCTGATCTTTACCTGTGGGAAGGGCTACACTTCACCATCCTTTTTTTAGATATACACTTGTGTGTGAATCTTTATCAATGTATCAGTGCTATAGGTACAATATCAAAGACTAATATTTTCTTATGAGGGCTGGATGTAGGGGTAAAAAATATAGTTCAATTGGTTGAGGAAATATGTAACAATTAGTTATGAGGGTTATATGTAAGAATCCTTTTGATTTGAGGTTTGTGCAATCTCTGAAATGTAAAACACAGCCATGTTTCTTACGATCTTATCTATGGACTGTAGGCTAAAGACATGCAGAAAGCTCTGGAGCTATATGAGGGTGTTAAGCGCTTGAAACTGAAGCCAACAGTTCCTATGATGAATGCCTTGATAACTGCTTTGTGTAAGTTGTACTTTTAACTTTACACGTATCTGTGTTTCTCATATTTAGCTTTCACAACTTTTCAAAATTCTAGTACTAAACCTTGTTCATGAGCCATGACCATTTATAGAAAGATCGTTTTTGGTTCAATCTGCCAAAATAATAGTAACTTAGTTTCGATACCTACAGCTGTTGATTAAAATTCAATGACTCGTAGTCCATTCCATTGCACTTAGCCAAGCCAATTAGTTCTAAAAGTTTGCCAATCAATGAAGGGATTGCAGCTGGTAATTCATAAAATATTTGGACGATAAATTTTGGAATTATTTACAATGCATTAGTCTAGATGTTTAATACAATAAGTCCACATAAGCACATTCTTGACTTAATTTTATCTGTCAATTTTATGGGAAATTGATCAGTGAATTCTTTTTCATTGTATAGAAATTTCATATGTTGTGTGCACATGCTGTTTACGTAATCCTATTTTAACGCTTCCATGCAGGTGATGGTGATAAACTGCAGAAGGCCATGGAAACTTTATTCGAAATGAAGAGCATTGGCTTGTCTCCAAATGCAATAAGTTACTCAGTTCTTTTAGCTGCAAGTGAAAAGTAATAACCTTTCTATTGCATGTAAGAAATGTGATTTTTCCTTTCCCATTGGAATACTGGATTTACATTCTACTTTAATTACATACAGAAATGATGATCTAGAAGCTGCTCTCATGCTAATCGCTGAAGCAAAAAGGGATGGTGTTGGTCCTAACCTTGTAATGTGCCGCTGTGTTATTGGTACAAATGATAAGCCTTTGACGGTTTACTTTATTTTTCTGTGTGGTATGATGGTATCAGTACTTGATGATATGGTAGAAGTGCAGAATGTGTTCCTTAGACTTGAATCATCTGCCTAATTGTGCTAATTTGCTGTATCAGTTGGAGGAATTTTCTAACACATGATTTTTCTATCGGTCCTGTTTATGTTGACTGCAATTTCACACTTTCACTTTGAATCTCATTGCTATGTTATAAAAGAGGCCCCTTTCCCAATTCTGGCGTGCAATGACCTATATTTAGATATTTCCACCTGAAATGCTCCTTTGCTGGAGGAATAGCCAATGCTACTCAGGACATGGGCACTTCTAAAGTGATCAAAAGAAGCTCTGTACTAGTAACTTCATATGATTCTGTTTATTGCTAACTTGTTAAATATGATATCTACACTTATATTCTCCTTTCTATGTTGCTTCTCTGCTTGAAAAGGTCAGTAGAAAATCCATTTCTTTTGTCCAACAAAATACTGAAACAGTTTATTTCTTGAAGCTATGTGCTTACGGAGATTCCAGAGAGCTGCTAAACTGGGTGAGCCCGTACTATCGTTTACTGCAGGGCAAGGTCAGCTAAATAGTAAATGGTATGGATTTCTTACTAATTTGTTGAAACTGTAAGAAAATTTGAGTTTATCTTCAGAACTAAAAGTCCATCTTCTGATAATGCTTAAATATTGTAAACCAGGCAAGTTTTGTATTGACTGAGACTAGTTTCTGACTTTATACCTTCCATTCCTACAAGAAGGGTAGAGTTGAGAGTAGGAGGACATATATAGATAATAACTTTTGTTGAATTAATATGGCTTACTGATTGATCCACTGTAGAATCAACATACGTTTTACTCAAAGAAGAAAGTACTTGCATTTACATAATATAACTAGGGTTCTTCTGAAAAGGAGAATATAGTGATTTGGAAGATATGGATTACAAGATCGGTTATACTGCTGCAGGACATCGTTGGCTTTGATGGTGTACAGAGAAACAATAACAGCTGGTGCAAAACCTACTATGGCTGAGCTTTCTCTAGTTTTAGGATGTCTACAGCTTCCTCATGACATGACTCTTAGAAACAGACTTATTGAGTTTCTAGGAGTTAATACTGATACATTAAATGGGGCAAGCCTCTGTTCCCGAGTTGATGGATTTGGAGAATATGATCCTCGTTCCTTTTCATTAGTTGAGGTTTGCATCCACTTCTGAAAACTCTTTAGGCTTTAATTTGCAGTTTTTTTATGCTTTGAAACTTGTAGCTACTGAAAAAGTTTTATGACAAATTTCACTCATCTATGATTTCCAGGAGGCTGCTTCTCTTGGAGTTATACCATTTGTATCTTTCAAGGAAAACCCACTTATTATAGATGTGAGAAATTTCCAGGTTCATACAGCTCAGGTGGGCTTGCTTTTCTCTTTCTGTTAATATTCTTCAGTGTAATTAGTGGGATATTAGGATGACCTCTGCAACTTTTCCATAAGTTTTTTCTTCATCTACTATACTCAGGTCTACCTCTTAACGGTTCTGAAAGGTCTCAAGCATCGGTTGGCTGCTGGTACCACCTTTCTCATCTTTGACTCTTTGATTATCTGGCTAGGATATGTTGAATCGCTTCTTGATGAAAATGATCCTCCTTCATGTGTATTGAGAAGATCATGTAGCTTTATATTTATTAATTCCTTCATTATTTTCCTCACCTTAACTTCTTCCTACAAAATCATGCAGGAGCAAAAGTGCCTAATGTAACTATTTTACTTCCAATTGAGAAGGCACAAGTACAGACTTCTGCTGGGGAGAAAACAATCAATATGGCAAGCAGGTAATATGTCATATTGGTATAGCTAATTACAAGATTTTATTCAAATAATCAAGAGAAGGGCCAGAACTTAAATTAGAGAATTTTACTCGGTGACTTGCAATATGGAGATTAACTTCTTATGCCTCCAGAGGGGTTACTTATAACTTATAAACAAATAATATGGACTTTGTAAGGATATTAACATTGGTCAACACTCTACAGAGATCTACAGATGCAATATATATGACTTATATTGCCTATAACATCTGAGAGAACAATTTGTGAGAAATGGGATTGAACTCCCATTAATAATTGTTGTGCATGTTTAAACGTGTTGGTGCTAAACGGGCAAATGAATCCGTTTTTGCACTAAATTTGGGATGATAATTTGGTTCCCAAGAGAAAAAAACCTTCTTGCTGTATCATTAAAAGGAAACTTATTTGCTGTTTAAAGTTCTTACACTGAAGGTTATATGAAATCAGAATATTTGACACATGACTACATCTTACTTTACAATTTGGCAGGATAAGCCAAGCAGTTGCTGCCCTTTTGAGGAGACTTGACCTGGCATATCTAGGAAATGAATCATATGGAAAGATTAGGATAAAGGGTATTACCATAAGAATGTGGTTCGAACCAAAACCCGACTCTTCTTTCGGTTCACGAAGAGATATGGGATCCTCCTTCAAGCGTCTAGGCTCCGGCATAAGTCGCCAGCAACGCAAAATCAGAACTGGCCATTTGTCACTGCATTATGATGATTAGTCATATTGGAGTGGCTTCCAGGAAGTGCATTTTTGTAATCAATGGTATGGCTTGGCTGACTCGTATAATTGATGAAAGGTACACACTTTGATACGGAAATCAGCAGAAAATCCTTGATATATAGTGCAAGACATATGTCCAATGACCTGGACTAGAGTTTGATGCAGTAAAATGATGACTGGAGAAGTTGGATGCACGCGCTTACGAGCTCAATCAGCTTGTTATTAGTCAGAGTGTCTTTAACGGGGAGCTGAAGAACTTTATATGCTACTACCTAGCTATACACCATCAGAGATGATTTTGAGCTGATTTATCTGAACGTAGACTTGAAAATTTGTATAAAATGAAAAGACTTGGTGTTTGTATGCGTCGAGGTCTTAGACAAACCAATAATAATGAAACAAGAAGTAAAGAATTTGCCAATATGTTCTTCATTTTGACAAGTATTTCAGAAGATACAAATCTGTTATGAAGATTGAAATAGAAAATTTCCAGAATACTAAAGATTGATATTCTCTGTACATATTCCAACAAAATCAATGAATTTTCTACAACTATCTATTATCTGTCTGAAGAACAAAACAACAGTAAGCTATTAGCTACTGTTTGAGAACCCTACTAGTAAAAATTGAATGCAGGCTATGTATGATCATGACAGTTGCATCCTGGAAGTGAGCTCGGCGAAGGCATTCTCACTGCAGGGAATCGTAAGGCCTCCAACTGGATGATCAAACCCGAATTCCTCTTCAGCCAGATGCAACAAATCTTGAAATGAAGGATGATTCAGGTATGACACCGGCACAACATACCTTTGTCTCCGAACTTCTCCAACGTAAACAACAAGATGCCCTTTCGGCACATCTGAGTGATTCTTATTAACAAATGATTGTAGCTTGTAAAACTGCTTGGCGTTCGAGATCAAGGATCGGAAATGAATAGCCATTGGTCGTATTTTCCGGGTGTAGAATTTTGATTGTTTGAGGACTTGCTGAATGCTGGTTATTGTTTGATACTTTGATGTTCTGCAGAATGCTGAAGAAGGATGGTGTGTATATATATACATGTCTGATGGGGCTTTGCTTGTACTTGAAAGAGGGATCTACGCGTACGTTAATAATACTCACATGGCTCTTGTCATTGCAACAAGTAAACAATTGTATTGGTCGTACATCACCACATGGTACCCACTATTGTTAGTATGGAGTCATTAAGAAAAGATGTATTGGTTCTTGTTGCAGATTCTTGAAGAAAAAATTTCAATCATAAGGCTACTAAATGCCTACTCACACACATGAAGTGAGCTGGTTCTTGATGGCACATATCCACATATTGACCTAATAATAATTATCACTCCCTTCTCCAAGTCACGTCCTTTGGCTTTTGGATGGAAAGTGTAGTATTCCGAGTCCCGCATCATATATTATATAGGATCATATAGGAGCCAATTCACTTTATTTCGTTTCTCGAATGAACATTGTAATTTCCCGTGTTCCACATCAGATCGATGTGAATGAGGCCCAAGTAAATAGACACACTGCCAAAGTGAATGCCTAGTGTATATACTAGATTATAGAGGTGGTCAAAAAGTTACCTAAGTTAAAAACGACTTCGGGAGTAAAGCTTTTCTTCCGTAATAAGGAGGAAGATGGATACAAGTATGTAGTCACACTCACACACTAATATTGAAAGGGTAGACGCCTCACAATCAATATCATATCAACGAGACTTTTATGATTCTAGTGAACTAGAAGTCGAATCGGATATTTCTCATAAGCTGCTCTGAACAGTTTAATCCGTTTGCTAGGCATCAATCTACTGATGATCTCATGGCACAAATTGTTATGGAGTTGTACAAGTGGACTCCAATTATTATTTATCCACCGTACAATTACAAGATGCCCATATTCCACTTTTATACGGTTGCAAAAAATATATACAGCCCTTCTGGAATTAGAATTCCGATAATGATTATTTTATACACTTAGCCCGCGATTTCTTGGCATGGGCACATTAATTATTTAAATGACTATATATTCTGTTCACATTTATTTATGTTTTTTCTGTCAACTCCATGTTAGCAGCAGTTAAAGCTACATACAGAGTTCTTGGAAGTAGCAACTTAATTATCAAGTTTTGATCAGTTTCTCTTCATTGCAAACTTGCAAGTTGCTACAAATTATTGGGAGAGAGATAATAAGCTAAGCTAATAATCATTCTGTTCAATTCTCTCATGAAATTAGTTGAATTCTTAAAGCCTAATCAAGCACATATTGTCAACTTTGCTTCATATCAAGATCTTCTCCATACTTGTGTCAGAAGAATGGTATATATTATAGTCCAAGGTCATGATAGGATGGATAATGTGTTAACTTGTCAATATCAATTCATCGAACTTTTCCAAGAAACTGAATAAAGATTATAATTAATTATATATGGTGTGTTGGTACGGAATAACATGCGATATTTGTAATGTGATGTTTATAAGTATGTGATGTAATTCCGTAGTTTAGAAAAAATATGTTGTAGAAGCTACTCGTTAAACCCGTGTTGTGGATTAATGTCATCACTGCATTAGAGATAACATTGTGTTCGCAGACTATATATAAGTAAAACAACTGAGTAAGTATCAAGACACAAATTTAAATTCTAAGTGAATTATATTATCAGGAGAACTCAGATCTAGCTCCAACCTTTCCTTTGCCGGTTCTCCAGACTTGCCCAAAGTAACATGATCTCAAGGAACACTACCATTATCAGATCAATGTAGTATTTCCTCTGTCCCGATTAATTGACAGCTTCCCATTTATTTGTTGATTTATTTTTGTGGTACGTTAGCCCGGAAATGTTTCCGAAACCATACTAGAAAAATATTTCAAAAAATTATATTATAAATGCATAATCATCAATTCATATTACAGTTTGACGAATAAAAATGCAAACTTTAATTTTTGTACATGGATGTTATATATGTTCTCTTCTTTACATATAATGGAACATTCCAATCCAATTCCTACAATTACACCCTGTTGCCTAACACAGTACCACTGCTCTTCAGGATCAGTACCTCATTCATGATCATCATGACATTAGGTGCATTCTTGAAGTGAGCTCAACGAAAGCATTCTCGCTGCACGGAATCGTAAGACCTCCAACTGGATGTTCAAACCCGAATTCCTCTTCAGCTAGGTGCAACAAATCTTGAAACGAAGGATGATTGAGGTATGACACCGGCACAACATACCTCTGTCTCCGAACTTCTCCAACGTAAACTACAAGATGACCTTTAGGCACATCTGACTGATTCTTGTTGAGAAAGGATTGTAGCTTGTAAAACTGCTTGGCATTTGAGATCAATGATCGGAAATGAATAGCCATGGATATCGATCGTTGGATGACTGTAGGATATTGATTCTTGATTGCTAAGGAGGTACTTGATGCTGAGATTGTGTTGTTGCTGCAGAATAATGAAGATAGGTGGTCTTATATATGCATGAGTATGGTGTACTTCTTCTTTAGGCCGGTGTATGGAAGAATCTCCCTGGCTAGCTACTTGACGAGGATCTACACATGGCTTGTGTCATTGAAGCGAGTATGAATTGTTAATTGTATTGTTCATACATACACATCACAAATTGGTTCGAGGTAACTACCTGGATCTGTTAGTGTGAAGCTATTAAGAAAGATGCTTTGATTTGGAGAAAAGAGTTCAATCATTGGGCTAGCTAGCTATTATTAAATGCTATCTCAACTAATCAGTTGGTTCTTGCATAGCACATATTCTAATTAACATTACAATATTGTAGTAACAGATCGTGTAAAATCATGAAGAAGTAATGGATACAAGTTATAACTTATAAGCTATAAGGAGAAAGAGAATTTTTGCCGAGATGTTTAAAAGTTGACATATTAAAAAGGCGAAGTTTATAATGGTGTACGCTGAATGGTAAAATGTGAAGTTTAAAGTGATGTAATTACCATAGTCAGGAAAGCTCGAATGAATCGTAGTAAATTGATATGTCAAGACAACTATTTTTCGTTGTAATAAATCAAATGAAAAATTTTATATGTCAGTTCCCGAGGGTTTAAGATCTCCTGATTTATGCTGAAGATAAGGTTTTGTTTACTCAAAAGATCGTTGTATGGATTGAAGAAGAGCCTAGCTATAAGCTGGTACGAACGGGTTGATTGATTGCTGCATTTCGGGGTATTCGGTTTGAAAGAAGAAGTTTGATGATAGCTGGTGTTTCTAGCCACTATTGTGTGTAGATGATATATATACTATATATTACTGGCAGGAAACTGCTTTAGATATAAACAAGACAGACTATGTTGAAATCGGAGTTTGTTAAAGCTATTAGGATTTGTTAAAGGACTTCTCCGTATATGCAGAGATAGCTAGCTAGAAAGTGAATTTAGCAATCACACTGAATTCCATGTTAACTGTTTGCAGGTTCCAGCAAATTAGGATCGACCTTATCAGCTTTTCTTGATAGATGTTTGCAACTTGCACAACTTTTTGGGAAGCTAATATGCTGATATGGTTACAAATTGGTTGTACTACAATCAAAATTTAGAGAATTCGAAGTGACCTCTAAATTTTAATAAATATTATTTAATTTTTATATAAATAGTATGTATTTTATTATTTATCAATATTTATCTAGTTTTTTGTTATACTTTTATGTTGTATATTTTTGTTCAACCGTCTATTTTTTTAGTATGTATTGTCAAATTTTTACAATATATTGTCTAGTTTTGTAAATATATTGTCTTATTTTATAAATGATCTTGTTTAGTTTTATTATTTGTACAGAAATTTCATTCGGTGTGATCTATATTATCTAGTTTTTACATTAAATTGTCTAGTTTTTACATTATCTTGTCTAGTATATAAAAAGAATTCTTTAGTTTTTACATGATACTAGTACTAACCCGTGGCGATGCCACGACATATTAAACTTTTTATAAATAATAGTTATTTACCTATTACCACAAACAATAAATAATCAAAAAAATAAGAATTAAGAATTTATAATAAAAAACAACACCATACGTAACAGTAGAGTACACAACAATAAGAATAAGAAATAATTAAAGTTTGTATAATAAGAGAAAAGGGAAGGAAAAAAAAAGTGTGAAACTTCGAATTTTGGCACAAATGACAAACCACACGCATTGCTTACAAAATATTAAAAATGATGGTTAACTACCAAGTTATAATACTTGTATACTAACTAATATAAGAAAAACGGAGATGTGAATAACAAGTTAGATACCTTAGAGATTTCTGAAAATATCCTTATAAACAACATTTGTCGTCCTGTCGGTTGGGTTTACTTCTTCATCCAATGCTAAGACCTTCAGTCCCTTCCTGCTCATCCACATGAAAATGCTACATATAACTGACCATGACTAAAGACATGCTTTGGAAGGTAGAGTCTAATGTGCCATAATGATTGTCCGTGACTCTTATTGATCATCATTGCATAGCACACTGATGTAGGAAATTGCCACCTTTGAAATCGAAGTTGGAAACTTAGTCAAGTATGATGGACTCACCCACCAAATACACATAAGTATTATTCTACAAACATAATTTTACATTGCTACCATTGGTGTTTTCCACAACCCACTCCCTCGAGTTCGTTATGGATGAAGAAAATAGAGAGAAGATAGAAGAGAGTTTTCCAGCCTAAAGAGTATCTGCCATACCCTACGGTCCGTTATGGAGATCAAGAATGTATAAAGAAGATTTAATGCAATTTACCCTCCTAGTGAGTATATGTTGATACCCCCGACCCTCTTTATGGTGATCAAGAAAGTAAAGAGAATATCGAAGAGAGCTTACCTGTAAGGTCCGTCAAATTTCCTTGGTTTTCGGTATATGAATAAAATATTAATTTTATTATTTCGTACGAGTAGAAAAATTACGTAAATGGGTTAGGTCGAATTTCGCCAAGCGGATTCAACGTTAAAATAGAAAACTAGTTTATTCCGAATAAAATAATATTAAAAATTATAAAATAAAAATTATTTATTTTATTTTTCCGATGGCTCGAGAATGACTCGAGAAATGTCCAGGAATCGATTTGCCAATTTTTTGAATTTTATTTACGAGTCATTTGGTAGCCAGAACGAACCAGTTATATATAATAGCGAAAAGACCAAGGTGCCCTTAAAATCCTATTCCCTTCTTTTCCAACTAAGGGCAGTTCCGTCATTTCCACTCCATCTTCTTCCTCACTGCCGTTCAATCCGCCATTGGAGACCGTCTGAAGGAAAGAAAATTCGATCGATCGACATAGGCCATCTGCACCCACGTGAGCCGCCGCCATTCCTCGGCCACTGTGCCAAGGCGGCGCCGCCCCCTCGTGGCTCCGACAGAGACCGCGTGAAATGGGCAGAAAACGGGTGGAGCAAAATGGAGCGACGTGGCCCGTTTTCCAGCCACCCATTCCGAGCTTCACCGCCAACATCCGGCTATAAATAGCCCCTCCCGTCTCCATTTCACTCACTCACTCTCTTCTTCCCTCTTTTCCCCTCATTTTCCGGCCAAGCTCCGCCCAACTCCGGCGACCACCCCCTAAACCCGGATTGTGTCGTTAATTCGACCAGATTCCGATAAATATTCCCGATCGAATTCGATTAAATTCGAATAAGCGAACGAGGAATTAGTTTAATATTTTTATTCGTCGTTACGTCGTTACTCTGTTCGTCGCTCGACGTGCACTCAGTTAGTGCGCATTATTTTATTATTATTTTATCGTTATTTATCCTTCGGTAGAAATTATCGTTAATTAATTATCATTAAACCTTAATTAATCGTTAATAAATAATTATCGTAATTAATTAATTATCGTTATTTAAGTATCGTAATTAATAACTGTTAACTAAGCATCATTAGTTTAATTAATTATTGGTAGTTAACAGTAAAAGTTAATAGTTAAAAGTTAATTACCATAGTTAATTATTATTAAGCTAATCACGATAAATCTTAACTAATAGTAATTAGCGTTAGTTAATTATCATTAGTCTTGATTAATTATCGTAAGTTAATGAAATTAGTACTAAGTAATTATCGGGTAATTAGCATTAAATCAGGAATAAATAATTATTATTAATTACGGCTTAGTGATAATTATGAACTGCTAATGAAAATTAAGTTATACTAAATGAATGTCGACTTGCCGTCGACTAAGGGTTAGGAAAATAATATTATTTAATGGTACACTGTTGGAGGATGGGATTATTGGACAGACTTCTTGTTTGTAGTGGATTATCTGTTGGAGATAAGATACTGTGTAATCACCTGAAAGTCGAATGAAATACCAGTTTAACAGAATCAGTGATAGTTAGATAAACGTCGAGGCATAATTAAATTAAGTAACAAATAATAAACAAAGTAAAGATATTATTAAACTATCAGATACTTAAATAAGTATTACTATCTGTTTATCAGGATCTGTGGAAGCTCCTGAGGTAGCAACTGTAAACGGTGAGTGATTGCTGGCTTTCGGCATCAGACCCTGGGAAAGTTAAAGTGCCATGGTTCATTCCTCGTATTTCAATTCCGTATCCGTTTATCTGTCTGACTGTTTGATACTAACATCGATTAGTTGCCGACCCCTGAGTGACTCGACTAGTGATTGTGACCTCTAACTGAGAACTATAGTGAACCGTGTCTAGGGATTACTAAGTGTTAGTGACATGACTTTTATGAGTCCAGTGACAGTGCATTCTGAAAGTGATATTAATTTCTTAGTGTCAGTGCACCCTGAAAGTGATATTAATTTTCAAGTGACAGTGTACTAAAGTGAAAGTGAATGCTGTAAATATTTTACAGCTAGTGAAGTGATAAAGTGATAGTGTACT
>JAYMSP010000820.1:0-40711 GCA_036897095.1 Plantago elongata | reverse complement strand
AGTTCCACGAAAAACTCCCTATACTGCCTCGATTTGTTACAAGGCACAGCCCTGCTTTTACTAACACCTGTGACCTCGAAACTGGAACCGGTGTCCTCTATTACCACAAGACTCCCCTGCAAACTCAACATGTAAAACTTCCCTTTGAATCCGATGCCATGACAAAATTCCATATTCCTCCCGGGACTGTAAGGATCTTTGACCTTGTAGTCACGAAAGTTCCAGAAATTCCCTGGCCATTCGAGGAACGCGAAAGTGTGAGAAGACTGACCGGTCAATACCATGACAAGGGGGTACCGAACCATCAAACGCAAATATGGCAGTACTGCCACAAATTTGAAAGGTGGATTATTGAGACCCAAAGGTGGACAATAACCGGAGCCTCCAAAAGGCCAGCATAAGTAATAGCCAAGCAAATTGGTAGAGAAACTGAATAAACACCCATTGGAGTAGCCCTTGAAGTGACCGGGGTCAAACAGGTTTTTAGATGATGATCTCCCTTTATAATAAGGCCAAGGGTACTCTTCATCGAATTTGATGTGAAAAATATGGCTGCCGCACAGCTTTGTGTCGATTTCAACAAGTTGTGGCCACCGTGGTTTGCCCTCGGAGCTGCATTGTTTGCGAGGTGATCTCCATGTCTTGGTAATACCACCAAAGGAAGTGATGTTTTGCATTAGCTTCTTTTGTCTTGGAAAGAGGTTGATGAGCTGCTGAGGAAGATTAGGCCAAGAATGTTGGTTATTTGAGTCATCATTTTTCTTCTTGTTTGCTCTCATTTTGGTCATTGTTGAGTAGTAGTATTTGTTTGGGCATTGAAGCTTAACATCGACTGTTGGATAAATATATTGAGTAATTTGGCCTTGGTCTCCAAGCATGATTCATTAATTAATACAAGTTGAATGTTTCCAAACCAATTTAATGTCAAGCAAGATCATATTTTGAATCAGTGAACGGACGTTGGTGGTGATTGAAATACAATCTTCAAAGAATAATGTGTATTAATTACTTATCAGACTCTTACCCGAGAATAAATATTCTTTTATAAATTAGTTATTCAACGATCGTCTTTTAAAAAATTTATTTTAATAAATTATATTAATAAAAATATTCAAAATGATAAAATTCGACACAAATTAATCACCAGTCAATTTGTAGAATACTTTGTGGTTGTGAAAGTTTGTACCATAAAATACTGCTGCTAAAGAAGAAATGATGTTTTAATCTCCACAATCCACATGGGTGAGAGTCGTTAAAGAAGCAATTAATAAGAGAATCTCTTGTTTTTAATTTGCCATAAACTAATGACTACTCCTGAGTAATTCTGATTATTTTTGTACCGTTTTCCAGCGAATTATCTATAAATTTTGACTTCATTTTCACTGCCTAAGAGGCCGTTGTATTCTTGCTACTAAGGGTAAACCAATCCTCTCTTGTTCACCCTCCTTCTCTAACTCACCTATCAACTCTCTGTTTTGCTTTCATCACTTTGTCACTCACTTCACTGTAAGCTCTATCACTGATCCATTTCTCACTACTCACATATGTTTTTCATCACCTCAAGTATTCTACTGTTCTATTCCTACTTCTTCATATGCTTTCTTCTTTCTTCGATTATCTCATTCACCTGCTTGATTTGCCTCTGTTTTGGAACAGGTTTTTTCAAATTCATGGATTGCGCCACTTTTCTCAGACATATAACCCTAGATTGTGAGCTTGGATATGGGTTTCTGTTGTTTGGTATTGTCAAACAGGTTTCGGAGAATTTGGGGTTGTTTTTGCTGCTTACGATTGTCTTGAAGTTGTTCAATTCGGATTGGTTTGCTAGGGTTTTTGTTCATTTGGTCTCTTATTTTAGAGGGAAATCTTCAAAATGTGTACTTGACGGAACATGTGACCTACTCCACTCCTGTTTCAACCAACACTTTGATAATCATAAAGATAAAGATAAACCCTTAATTGATGATAAACTTGAGAATGTGAAGGAAAAAGATGTTTCTTTTACTGATTCTGATGGGAAATTTAGTTCTGATGATGGTAAAAAGGAGTGTGCTATTGAAGATGACGAATTCGATCTTTCGGTGTTGAGGAATCTGATAAAGGCTGAGAGGCAAAGGGCTAATGCAGCTCTTGCGGAACTCGAGAAAGAAAGGGCAGCTTCTGCAACTGCTGCAGAGGAAGCAATGGCGATGATTCTGCGTCTTCAGAACGAAAAAAGCCTGATCGAATTGGAATCGAGCCAGTACAGAAGGTTAGCTGATGAGAAGCAGATTCATGACCAGAAAGTTATCGAATCACTGCAGTGGCTGGTCTGGAGGCATGAATCTGAAAGAGAATTGCTTGAGGATCAGCTGAAATCGTGCAAACGGAGGCTGACTACTACGCGTTTTTCCAAGATTGATGAGTCTGAAGAAGAGGTTGGAGGAGATGTGGATTTGTTCAATGGGAACTTAATGGATGCTCTTGAGAATGTGCTTTATAGCTCGCGGGATGGTGATTCGTTGAGTGCGTAAGTTCTTGTATAGGCATATATTACGACGAATCCTTGTGATTGAGCAATGATATGGTCTGATGATAATACTAACTAGGTTACTAAGAACATCTGTATTTTGTGATAATAGAGAATGAACATCATCATGTATCTCCTGGTCCCCTCTATAATCTTTTGTTAATGATTGGAAAATAATATCGAAAGTACAAGTTTTTCTGCTTATGTTGTAGCTTTGATACTGTTTAACTTGAATTTAATTATGCTTAGTGCCTCTGTGGTCCTGCTTAAATCAGTATTTCTTTTACTATTCAGCATATGTTTCTTGGATTAGTAGAGGACGTGAGGGAAATACTGTGGATGCATTAATTGTTGTGAGCATTTACTATGTCAAGTTGAAGGTGGCTGATGGAAGAGAACCATGGGCTTACTCCATTCTGTACTGAAGTTCCCATTTCCAGTTTCTGCAAATCTGCTTAATGTTGACTTGACTGCGATTCGCGATCCAATTTGTGCATTATAAACTGAATCTAACACTTGCTATTTCATGAGTTGCTTTTCAGATTCTACTATGTGATCTTATTCAACACATGTATCTGTGATTTGATCAGGTAACTTAGTGATGTGTTCATGTTAACTGTGTTGGTACTACAAGCTTACATGAAATTGCTTGCTATGTTGTGAATTTTGATGACTTATCTGTTATCAGCATCACCAGTGACCAGACTATCATATTTTAGCTGCTATAGAAGTGCTTCTTTTTCCTTTTGTTTCTACTTTTTTAGCAGGAGAAAGAATGAAATCTTCTGATTCTGATGTTGTACAATCTCAGCCTCTCAGGCGCTGTGTAACAGTGGCATGGACAAGTAAAAAAGACGAATCTTGAGGGATCAGTAGCCTAAGAAATGTAAAGAAATCGAGTCAAAAGGCCATATGTACTTGGGAAACAACATTCGGTGGTGTGTTTTTTCAGGACAGATCTCAAAATCCAGCATGGGAGATCTTGGAGGATCACTAACTTCAAGAACACTGAAAAGAATGGCCAGGAGAATTTAGTCTTGTAGATCCCGTTGAGTATGTTTGACTAGAGACAAATATGACTTGTACAGTTGTACTTGATGCATTAGCTTATTGTAATAAGTACATTTGTTTTAGTACCAGATGTTTTCATTAGTCTATATTCCAACATGCACTTTTGAGGATGAGATAAAGAAAACTGTATTCTATTAATGCAGACTACTATTTTATGATCCAACTTATCTTCATTCTAATCCAACATAGATACTTTAGGACCGTTTTTATTTCTCAATCAACAATATTTTCGTATTTCGTCGGGTCCTAATTTTAATTTTTGAGAATATTCGATCATATAAAATTCATAAAGCTCCAATTAAACTGCGCATATAACAAATAAAGTCTATAGTCCATAGCCTTATTTTACAGAGGGCCAATAAGTGATACTCCAAAGTCCAAACTACCTCAAGAGAAATGCTAGCAAATACACAAATAGCGGTATGTGGATCGGAGTGGATCAAATAAGACAATTTGACCCTTCCAACCTCTACAGTCACGACCTTCTAAAAAATATACGATTTTAAACCAGGTCATGAGAAGTCTGGCCCACAAATTGATGTCCCCATGATCGGACCAAATACTCGAAGTAGGCATAAAATATGTAGAGTGAACGCGCAAGTAATGGTAACGCTAAAAGATATATAATCTTCCCGGCTAAAAGATCTTTTATAGATAGTTGTACCCTTTTAACTCCATACCTCACCTTAAACCTAGTCCACAGGACGTGGACTGAAATTCTGAATAATGTAAGGGTCTTAAATAACAATTTGCCTAATCCTTACCTAATGTAGGATAAAGATTCCACTTTACAATAGTACCCCAGCATTACGTAATTTTATACAAAAATCCAATCCAACTCAGCTTTCTGCATTTACATCAATAAACAAACGTATCTCTTTCAAATTCTCACTTCTCACAGACCTGTGTTAAGCTGCGATTCCTTGATCATCATCTTCATCAGCAGAAACTCGAAAATGTTGCAGCTTTCACTTCACCGAGGTAAATTCAACCTTTCTTTAAGCATTTATTCACCACTTACTTCATTAGTGTGTTTTTCTTGATTTTTTTCGATATTGATTCGTGTAGCGAGAAACATTAGGAGATTGAGTAATCGGATATTAGGGGTTTCATATTCTAAATTATCTACTGCTGCCCAGCCATCTCTGAAGCATGAAGATTCACTTGTGAGTTCACTGCGTGGTTGATAAATTTGTAGCTATTTTGGAATGTTAGTGAAGTGGATGTAGTTTGATGAAAAATTTGATCTTTATTGTTTTTTGTGTGATAGAGGGTTCCGAATCTTATCGGTGGAAGCTTCGTACACTCGAATTGTTCGGATACCATTGATGTCTATAATCCAGTGAGTGATTGATTGATTGATTGATTTGATTCTCAGTTGTTACTTGGTTCTGAATGCTACTTCAGTTGGCATTGCTGTATATTTTACTATTTGCTTTGTGAATGTTTTCGTCATAGGCGACGCAAGAGGTGGTCTCACGAGTACCGTCGACAACAAGTGATGAGTTTAAGTCTGCGGTATCTGCAGCGAAAGAGGCCTTCCTGACCTGGAGACACACTCCGATTACGGCAAGGCAGCGAATCATGTTTAAGCTACAAGATCTTATTCGTAAGAACACGGTTAGTGAATTAATTTCGCCAATGTACTTTGCTCCCTCTATGCTCGTGTTTGATCTTCATTTGATATGATTCTTCTGCAGGATAAGCTTGCTTTGAACATAACCACAGAACAGGGGAAAACGTTGAAGGACGCACAAGGAGATGTTTTCCGTGGGCTAGGTAGTATCCTCTTGATGTGTGTTTCCGAAATTATTTATTTCCTTTTATCTGGTTACGGTCAAGTTCTTATCTTTTTTGGATTTTTTCTTGAAGAGGTGGTGGAACATGCATGTGGCATGGCTACTCTGCAGATGGGTGAATATGTGTCCAATGTGTCGAATGGAATAGATACGTATAGTATTAGAGAACCTCTTGGTGTTTGTGCAGGGATATGCCCCTTTAACTTCCCTGCAATGATCCCCTTGTGGGTAAGTCTGCTTCTATTAAAGATTTATTTTTTATTAATGAATGTTGTGCTTCCTCTATTTCTTTCTTATTCATGCCATTTCACTTCATTGTTCAAATAGTGATTGGGGATTTGCATTCTTTGTTCTAATGTCATGCTGCAGATGTTTCCTGTTGCAGTGACGTGTGGAAATACGTTTGTTCTAAAGCCATCTGAAAAAGATCCAGGTGAATATTTGCAACCTGTATTCTGCTGTATCTGATTCCTAACCCTTTATTACATGGAAGATCTGGAACAAAATTATGCGGAAGGAATGTTAATTCATACTTGACCATATTATTATCAGCTGGATTCTCATGTGTTGCACTATAGACACTTAAGCATAGCTTGGGCGATCTATAGTCGTAAAATACTACAATAGTCACATTTTAGCTTCTCACTTGACAAACTTGTGCTTCCAATCACCGAAGTAATTTATGTTGGTTCTTCCCTTTTGTTTATTGTTTATATCGACTACCTTTAACCTTATGTTGACCTATCTACAGCCTCACTTGAGATGTATTGTTTATTTGTTTTCAGTGACTTTGTCATGATGGCCAAGTGAACTATATTTACCTATTACTACATTGTTTAGCTTAGCTCTCATGAAACTGAGTCCTTGTTGTCTCCACTAGCTGTGCGTTGCCGTTGTAGCAATTGTCAGTGTATCCTTTAATATATGTTGCAAGTACTATCAGTGGATCGAAATGCTTGTAATTGTTGTTTCCCTGTTCTTCTTTTAACTTGAGGACTGTTTCTTAAATTTGTTCCAGGGGCTTCTATGATTCTTGCGGAGTTGGCCATGGACGCTGGTTTACCAGATGGTGTCCTAAACATTGTCCATGGCACCAATGTACACACTCTTGTGTTTTAGTATGATATTGGTTCTCATTCAAATTAGGGAAACATAAATGTTTATCTCTGTTGCAGGACACCGTTAATGCAATCTGTGATGATGAAGATATTAGAGCCGTGTCATTTGTTGGTTCAAATGTAGTAAGTAATTTTTTTACATGGTTGGAGCTCCCGTTTTGATTTGAGGGTCTTGGTTGGTTGATTTCCTGTTTCCAGCTGTGAACTCATCCTTGTCTTTTTTTCCACTTTTTAAGGCCGGCATGCATATTTATTCAAGGGCATCAGCCAGTGGAAAACGTGTCCAGGTCAATGATTTAGTCTAGACCACAAGTTTTTGCTCACAATTACGCACTTGTGGTAATTGAAAAGTAATTCGTTCGTTGAAGTCTGACAATTTAACTTTTAAATCTGCAACCTACAGTCCAACATGGGAGCAAAGAATCATGGTATAGTGATGCCTGATGCCAATGTGGATGCCACTTTAAATGCTCTAGTTGCAGCTGGCTTCGGTGCCGCAGGACAGAGATGCATGGCGCTTAGCACAGTGGTTTTTGTTGGAGACTCCAAATTCTGGTATTCCTAATGTTTTAAACCAGGTCTAGAGTTTTCTCGCTTATGCTGAGAGTCATGATGTGTATCATAATTTTTGCATAAATGATTCCTAGGAGATTAGCCTTTCTGCAAGCTTAGTGGTGCCCTCTTCAGAAATGTTATAATCATCTTTCCATGAAAACATTTGAAGTCATACATTGACTCAATATTGTTTTAAAGAAGTTCACTTTTAAATCTTTGACTGGCAATTGTAATCACTTTCAACTTTTGCAGGGAAGAAAAGCTAATAGAGCGTGCCAAAGCTCTTAAGGTAAATATTGGAACAGATCCTGAGGCAGACCTTGGCCCTGTAATTAGCAAACAGGTATATACCAAACCAATGTTACTGTTGAATCTGTTTTGAGATTCTCCTAATAAGCTATGAATTCCAAGCTTACATGGAGATAAGTGATTTGCAAGTTCTGTATTGTTTATATTCTCTGACATGTATATATATTGTCAGGCAAAGGAAAGGGTCTCCAGATTGGTTCAAAGTGGCGTTGATGATGGAGCCAGACTATTGCTTGATGGGAGAGGCATAAAGGTATCTCTCTTGTGATGTCATGAGATGTTTTCTTCTTTTGATTCTTCTTTAAATGAGTTATATTCAGATTCTTTTCACATTGATGTTTGTTAGGTTCCAGGATATGAACAAGGTAACTTTGTTGGTCCGACCATATTGTCTGGTGTGACTTCTGATATGGAGTGTTATAAGGTATTCGTCATTGCCTCCTTTGCTCTGTTCTGTGAAAGTTCGATTTATTAATTTCTCCCAAATGTGTGTTCTCATTTTCCAGGAGGAGATATTTGGCCCAGTTCTCATTTGCATGCAGGTTTGACAAATAGTTATCATGCTTCCATTCCATAACACAGTGACATCTTTCCCAAGTGACATTGACACAATTCTTGATTTCTTCTTCAGGCTGACAGTTTAGAAGAGGCCATTAACATAGTGAACAGAAATAAGTAATTTCTCTTTCTTGTTAATGTCAGATAAAAAACTCTTCTTTTACGACTATACTCAGATCTACCCATTCCATGAATTCTACAGGTATGGAAACGGTGCAGCTATATTTACATCATCTGGAATAGCTGCGAGAAAATTTCAGACTGAGATAGAGGCAGGCCAGGTAACCAACTAGTTCATGCTGCTCGGTTTTTCTTTCCGAACACTGCACCCAGTTCTGTAATTTCTAACATGAGGTGCTGTACCTCAGGTTGGCATCAATGTTCCGATTCCTGTTCCTTTACCCTTCTTCTCTTTTACTGGCTCCAAGGCTTCTTTTGCTGGTGATCTTAATTTCTATGGTAAGGACATTCTTTTTCTAACACTGGGATCTCACATAAATTCATCTTACTACATTTTGTCAAGACATGTTCATTTGTAACTAAATCTTTTGTTGGATATTCAGGCAAGGCTGGAGTTCAGTTTTTCACGCAGATCAAGACAGTGACTCAACAATGGAAGGATTTGCCAAGTGGTGGAGTTTCTCTTGCAATGCCAACATCCAAGTCATGATATGTAGAAGTGCTCATAAAGCTTGTTCGAATTTATGAACTTCAGCATGATGTACAGACATCTAATAAACTGTTACTTTTTTCTCTCTTTCTGATGGTTTTAGACTTGTAGTTCAAACTGAAGTGTAGATGTAATAAACCATGAAGTGAAGTCTATAAAACATGGTTTTACTTTACTCGGCTGGGTCACAGAACTCATATAATCGGCTTCTAAGTTTAATATTTAACTGCTGTCCAAGCGGAATGACATCGCACTATTGAGAAGTTCCTGCCTTCATTTTCTCAATGTTGGACAGATGCATTTTTCCCTTCAAGTGAGATTGCAAATCAATATTGCTAAGAACCTTCACGCCACAAACCAAGCACGTTGGTTTCAATGTATGGCTGGCAGCTCCATCATTAATTGCCTCCGAAGTATGGCTGGCAGCTCCATCATGCTCACCTTTCTTGTGATTTGCCAGCCAAGCTCTATTTCGTCTCTTTGCTCTATTTAATGGTTTTGGCAGTAAACCATCCCCATATAGCTTCTTCACTGCCTCTGATCTTACCTTATTTGCTTTATCTTTCATCAGAGGCGAGGAAACTGTACCCTTTGGAGTGTTTTTGGAGATTTTTTATTGTTTACAATTGGATTTGTGCCTACTTCCCCGAAAGTGAGCATTTAAAGTCTTCTCGCTTGTGGTTGTGACCAAGCACAAGGCACATGTCCACTCGCGCTGAACTTGCTTTAGTGTAGGTGATTCAGGGCAGCTGCTCTCTGCTGCATGGGCTTCTGATGCTGCCATGCCTTTTACGTCAGCAGGTCCATCTGGTTTCTTCCCGACCCAAGTACCAAAATTTGGTTGCGCTATTTGTTTTATGTCAGCAGGTGCATCTGGTTTCTTCACAGCCAAAGTACCACAATTTGGTTGTGCTATTTGTTTTATGTCAGCAGGTGCATCTGGTTTCTTCCCGACCCAAGTACCACGATTTGGTTTTGCAGGGTTTTCCTGTGACAGCAGTGAATAAAGATGCCAATTATACAAATAAATTATTAAATTATGTAGTACTTTATCAAGGTCTAAATGTGGACGTGTATGAAGTTATGAACTATGATGTAGTGAATTGAGTAACTGGACAAAGTTAACTAACCTTTGAAGCAATGAGTTTTTCCAAAGCTTCTGGTCCATTTTGATTGATGTATTCCTCTGCAACATCCAGAAAAAATTCAGTCTTCATCACCGGTTTATCCTCCTTTGTCTTGTACCTCATGCTCACTGCCTGTAGCCTCAACGACAAGCATGGATGCAAAAGACGCTCGTAGACATAGCAAGCTCCATTAAATCCGGGTACCACCAACCAGCAGATGAACACCAGCCTTATGCAAGACCAATATGGTATCCTGTGAAAGGAATTGGGATATAAGATCATTATTTTCTTGCTCTCACATGCTTACAGATAATTGAACAGATTATACCTAGCCATTTAAACATAGATATAGTGTTCAAATAAGAGGAACATAAGTCACCATTATTACATTATCAACAAAAAATTCCCTTTACACCAAAATTTAGCTTCCGGTTGCATTTAAGTAAACGAGCAAAATTCCTTTCGGCACCAGAACAAATGCATAAGCCCAAGTAAGAACACGACTAACTGGTTACACTTGACAATCACATTACATTACATTTTACTCACCGATGTTCACAAATTATCTCAAACAGTCAAAAGCCCTAAGGGATATAAAGACAATGATATAGTAGTATTCAGGTACCATTCTATGATCTTGACAAAAGCAAGCTCAAACAGAGACATCAAAGAGAAAAGGGTCCAGTATATGACCAACTTCCTCATGTGAAACTTCGAACCAGTCTCGATTGCCCTGATTGACGCACAGCTGCAAAATCACACATCACAACAATCATAAACCTCTGAACAAACGCACATTTGTAATCAACACCAAGTCATCATATTTTATCATTGCTATATATATATGGGCTTATTTTGGAGGTCGGGTAAATAACCAAAACAAGCATCGGAGTGTTGAAATTGAACTTACAGAAGGTAACCCAGAGCAAGAAGAGGCCTGCAAGTAAAGTATTGGCACATTAATAGCAAAAATAAGTAGTGTAGCATAAAAATACATACATGCAAAGGTAGGTAAACTGATTACAGACCGCTAAAAACAAGAAAGTGGAAAGAATTCCACTTCAAGTTAAAGAACTGAAACTTGACAAGCTATAGAAAATGCCTACCAAGCAAGAAGATCGAAACATAGTAGGAGAAAACCCACAAAACCCATTTGGATTCTGAGAATGATTTGGCAGTAGAATGTGAAAAACTGGTTCTCTTTTTTAGAAGAAGCACATACATATATGAGGGAAATTAGTAGAATTTGAGCGTACTATGAAAAAGACTTAAAATAAGTTACGACTCTTTGTATTCCTTCATGCCAAGACATATGGATTATTGCTTTAGCTGTTGGTCGTTATTAATCATTGGGAGTTGTAGTGTTAATTAAAACTCATTTAAATGAGGATTACTTTTTCAAGGTAGTCTGTAGGAATTAGAAGTAGCATCAAGATGAACCCATTCTCGACGCTTGGGGTCCTATCAGTCAGCAATGCCAACATCCAAGTCATGATATGTAGAAGTGCTCATAGAGTGATGGTCTACATTTATTTTTGTAAAGCGTGTTACCAGCAGAGTGCGCTTCGTTGTCAAGGCATGGTCTACATAACTACATCAAAATAACATCCAAGGCATCTTACCCTGCATATTGATCAACTTTACAGATCCTTTCTCAGAAATATGAAGAAGAACTACACTGCAGAAGAGAACGGGAAACAGAGCAAATGGACGAGTTAGCTAATAGCTTGATTCACTTCGGCATTGTATAGATTCAGTTGTAAAATGTAGTTGATTTTAGTTGTTGTATAGATTGTTAACACATGTATATAATCCTTCAATGAGTACAGATAACAGAGGGTAGATTCGGAAGTTCAACATCAATGAACTTCAACTATATATAGCTGTAGATATTTTACATTTGCTGCTTAATGTTCTCATCTCAAAACACTTTGTGTAAACTCTCAATCGATCAATAAGAAAACAGTTTATTAACATTGTTGTTCAGTAGTTTCTACATTGATCAATCATCAGCATCGATCGTCTTCATCATCTTCATCGTCTTCATCGTTCATCATCAGCTACATTGCTGTAAGTTCAATGTTCCTTCCGCTATTTCAATTCTCTGTTATCCTTGCGTGTACAAAATGACTATATATGCCAAAAGTCTAATATATAACTGCTGGCAAAGCGGAATGGCATGGCGCTATTGCGAAGTTCCAGCCTTCATTTTCTCAATGCTGGCAGCTCCATCATTAATTGCCTCCGAAGTATGGCTGGCAGCTCCATCATGCTCCCTTTTCTTATGCCGAGCTCTATGTCGTCTCTTTAATGGTTTTGACAGCAAACCGTCCCCATCAAGATTCTTCACTACCTCTGATATTGCCTTATTTGCTTCATCTTTCATCAGAGCCGGCGAAACTGTACTCTTCGGAGATTTCTTGGAGATTTGTGATTGTTCACAATTGGATTTGTGTCTACTTCCCTGAAAATGATCATTTAAAGTCTTCTCGCTTGTGGTTGTGACCAAGCACAAGGCACATGTCCACTCACGCTGAACTTGCTTTAGAGAAGGTGATTCAGGGCAGCTGCTCCCTGCAGCATGGGCTTCTGATGTTGCCATTTCTTTAATGTCAGCAGGTCCATCTAGTTTCTTCCCGATCCAAGTACCAAAATCTGGTAGCGCCATTTCTTTTATGTCAGCAGGTCCATCTCGTTTCTTCCTGATCAAAGTACCAAAATTTGGTTGCGCCATTTCTTTTGTGTCAGCAGGTGCATCTGGTTTCTTCCCAGCCCAATTCCCACGTCCACAATTTGGTTTTGCAGGGTTTACCTGTGATGAATAAAGATGCCAATTATACACAGAATTGTCAAGTTATCGAGGTCCAACTGTATACGTGTATGAACTATGATGTAGTTGGACAGAGCCAGTAACTAACTAACCTTTGAAGCAATGAGTTTTTCTAAAGCTTCTGGTCCATTTTGATTGATGTATTCCTCTGCAACATCCAGAAAAAAATCAGTCTTCATCACCAGTTTATCCTCCTCTGTCTTGTACAGCTTGCTTATAACTGTCTGTAGCCTCAACGACAAGCATGGATGCAAAAGACTCTCGTAGACATAGCAAGCCCCATTAAATCCGGGTGCCACTAACCAGCAGATAAAAACCAGCTTTATGCAAGACCAATATGGTATCCTGCGAAAGGAATTGGGAAAGAAAATCATTATTTTCTTGCTCCCATGATACTACCAACTAATCGAACAGATTATATCTCAGGCCCTTATAGCATGGATGTAGAGTTCAAATGAGAGGAACATAAGTCACCATTTTTACATACTTACATTAACAACCATGTTACAGTAAAACAGTCCGTTACAACAAAAATTTAGCTTGCGGTTGCATTCGAGTAATTGAGCATAATTCCTTTCGACACCGTAACAAATGCACAGCCCTAGTAACACCAACAACACTACAAAGCGCATTACACTTGACTATCACAAATTATATATTACATTCTACTCAATAGTGTTCAATTCTTACACATTAACTCATAACATTCAAAAGCCGTAAGGGATATAAAGACAATGATAGAGTAGTATTCAGTTACCATTCTATGATCTTGACAAAAGCAAGCTCAAACAGAGACATCAAAGAGAAAAGGGTCCAGTATGTGACCCACTTCCTCATGCGATTCTTCGAATTGCTCTCAATTGCCCTGATCGACGCACATCTGCAAAATCAAACATCACAACTATTACAAACCTCTGAACAAATGGCAAATGCATATCTGTAATCAGCTAAACAAACACCAACTCATCACATTCTATCATTGGGGAGGACTCAGGATTTGAAGTTCGGGGTTCGGGAAAATAATGAAAAGTCGAAAACAAGCAACATAGTGTTGAAATTGAACTTACAGAGGGTAACCCAGAGCAAGAACAGGCCTGCAAGTAAAGTATAGGCACATTAATAGCAAATAATGGTAGTGTAGCATAAAGATCCATACATAGAAAGTTAAGTGAACTGATCACGGACAGTTAAAAACAAGAAAGGGGCAAGAATTTCACTTGAGCTTCAAGAAACGAAACTTGACAAAATAGTTTACCAAGCAAGAAGATCGGAACATAGTAGGAGAAATTTGAGGAAACCCACAAAATCCATTTGGATTCTGGAAATGATCTCACTCTTGTTTCAACTTTTCTGTTTGATCCTGAGATGTTTGCCAATTTTCAAGAAAATGTGAAAGACTGGTTTTGTTAGAAGAAACACATACTGTGTAAGTGTATATGAGGGAAATTAGTAGAATTTGAACGTACGATGAAAAAGACTTAAAATAAGTTGACTCCAAGACAAGGAATTATTGCTTTAAGTTGTTGTTGGTCGTTATCAATCATTGGAAGTTGGAAGTGCTAATTAAAGCTCAGGGTTACTTTTCCAGGGTAGTCGGTAGGAATCAGTATCAGTTTATCACTCAATTTTCAATTTTCAGTTAATTTTTCAATTACATAATAAAAACTTCATTACGTAAATATATAACTTTTTAAACAAGCTAGTTCAAATCTATTTGATTTTGATTAGTATCCTACCAGCTAATTTTCAAATACCACCTATCTTTCCAACTACCAGCTTACTACATCATATTAAACACATTCTCTACATTAATCTAAAATGAAGTTAAACTCTTGTGTTTTTTCTTTTATATATAAAAAAAATTAATACTCTCCTCCGTCTCATCAAACTTCATATATTAAATTTGGCGCGTAATTTTATGCGAAAAGTTAAAGTAATGATAGAAAATGAAGAAAGTGGGGAAAAGTATACTTTGAGTGGTAAAATGTGTAATTTTGGTGTAAAGTTGAGATTATTTATTATTTATTAGTGGTGGAGTAACTTAATATTTTAGTAATGTATGAAATTTGGTGGGACGGAGGAAGTATCACATTAATCGCAAAGCTGAGAGTAGCGCATATTTCAAATGCTCTGAATCTTATTGTCCTACATATCTTGCATTATATGATCGTTTCATCTTTAACTGCTCCGTGAATTAATTTTCAAATGTTCTCAATCTTACATCCCACGGATCCTACATTATATGATTGCTTCGTCTTCACCTGCCCAGTGAACTAATTGGGTCGTTTTGCCCTCACCTACTTTGTAACCATCAATTTCACATCCTCGTTCGACACCTCAAAAACACAATTGTCCATTATCGGATCCATATATTTTGTCACCCAAATCTAGTTAAGATTTGGCTTGGGAATTTTATTTTTGTGTCAATTATTACTATAGGATCAATTTTTCCATTCTTAGTTAATTTTTTATCTTTACTCAATTGATCACTTGCTGACGACCCCTCTCCTGTGTTTTTTTTTTAAATGGGGAAGCTAGCTTCATAGGGCCCGCCCTTATCTTAGTAAGGTAGGTTTCTAAGTCACTATTCATAATTTCACCTTAGTAAGGTAGGTTTCTAAGTAACTAGACCATAACGATTTAATTTTAAATATCTTGAGACTGGAGGTTAAATTATTGAGATTTAACCTTAATACCTTAAGGTTGTTTTTTATTTATGAAGTTGTACCTTTTCATAGTCATGGTAGTGTGCACTTATCTCAGACGGTGAAGATAAAGCTACTTGATCTAGTCACATGCGGTATACTTTGGTATTGAGGCTTGGTTTTGATTGTGTTGGTCTCTCTTTTGTAATTTTGGTGAATATATCTTGGTGAGCACTTTAAAATTTGGGTTAGAGCTATAGTCTTGATGTGGATGTTATAATTCGAATAGTTCTTTTTCCTTTGTAATGTTGTTGCATGAGCATATCTTGTGTTTTACGTTTATATTAATAATATTTAGCCCTTTTTAAAAAAAAATATTCAGAATTTCAGATCCTTGCATGTACATGCACCTGTCTACTACTACTGTTGTAAAGAAAGTATAGTGGTTACATTTTGGGATTAATTTGTACCTAGACATATGATCCTTGCAGGTACATGATGGACTCTATGCCCGAGATCTAAAATACTTCTAACTCAATTCCGAGTTTTTTAAATGATATATAGGAAGGTAATCATTGGTACAGCCTCTAATATAGGTTATATGTGCAAGTGCAGCCTAGCTTCATCCATGCAAATTGTATGATGGCACCATACTATTAGGTGACGTTCCGATCATTCCCTTCTCAATATTGGACAAGTGCCTTCTCCCGTTAATGTGAGATTGCCAATCCACATTGCTAGGAGATTTTACTTGACACGCCCGGCATATTCGCATAAAACTCTGACTGGCAATTCCATCCTGCTTCGGCATACCTGGTTTCGGCAGCCATTCCCTAGCTGGCTTCTGTGCAGCCTCCAGTTGAACCTTGTTCCCTTTATCTTTCATCAGAGGCAAGGATCTTGTGCCATTTGTACTGTTCTTCCCAGTTTTCAATTGTTCAAAATTGGATTTGTGTCTATTTCCCTGAAGATGAGCATTAAAGTCATCCTCGCTCGTGGTCCTGAACAGACATAAGGCACATGTCCATTCTCGTGGAACTTTCTTTAGAGGAGTTTCAGGGTGAATGCTCTCCGCTTCCTTGCTGTATGGTGGTTCAATTTCTTTGACGCCAGCACGTGGATCTGATTTCTTCTTGACCCAAAGACCAAGATTTGGTTGTGCATGGTGTGCCTGTTAAAGGCTTAAGCAATGAGTAAAGATGACCAATTATACTAGGTTCAGAAGTAATTGACCGGGCCAATTAAAATAAAAGGAGCAAATTCATCAAATGATGCTTCAAAGTTTAAATGTTTGGTGAGCAAAATTCAATTTCTTCATTCACAGCACAATGCAGCAAAATTATTGGGGAGATCCTACATGAACCAAGAAACACAAAGATTCCGGCTACCAGCAGTCCAACATTAGTCTTCTCCAAATGCTCCGCTCATATATAGAAAGTTACACTGCTACTATATATAATGTGTCATTACTTTGAGGTTATGCCTACACATCTAAGCACCACATTTCATGATACGTAAATTATTTGTAATGAGAAAGGAGAGGTGTGGTGTGTTACCAGGTTAATCACATTATTTGTTGCACTCTGCTCAGTTGGCTGTAACATTGCTTTATCTTCCTGAGTTGTTTCCAATTTCTTGCATTTAGATTTGTGTTTTTTTCCCCGAATATGATCATTAAATGTCATTTCGTTTATGCATGTGACCAAGCATAAGGCACACGTCCATTGAGAGTGAACGTCCATTAGTGGAAGTGTTTCAGGAAAATTTCTCTCTTCTGCATTAGTATCTGGTGGTGCCATTTCTTTTACGCCAGCAGGTGCATCTGTTTTGTTCTCGCTGTTTGGTGGTTCCATTTCTTTTGCGTCAGCAGGGGCATCTAATTTCTTCTCGCTCTTTGGTGGTTCCATTTCTTTTACGTCAGCAGGGGCATCTGATTTCTTCTTGCTATTTGGTGGTTCCATTTCTTTTAGGTCAGCATGTGGATCTGATTTCTTCTTGACCCGAAGAGCAAGATTTGGCTGTGCATGGCGTGCCTGCTACAGACTTAAGCAATGAGTAAAAATGGCCAATTATACTTGGTTCAGAATAAACTGACTGGGTCAATTAAAATTAAAGGAACAAATCAAATTATGCTTCGAAGTTTAAATATTAGGTGAGCAAAGTTAAGTTCCTTCATTTATAGTACTACAATGAAACAAATTTAATTGGGGACACTGCTTGAACCAAAAAGGAACACATAGATTCCGGGTACCAGCAGTCCAACATTAGTCTTCTCCTGTTCTCCAAATGCTCCTCCCATATATAGACAGTATAATGCTAATGATAGAATGTGTCAATTAATGATAGGTTATGCTTAGACATCTAAGCACCACAGTCCAGAAATAATGATAAGATAAATGATTTGTAGTGTCTTACCAGGTTAGTCACATTCAGTCGAGTTGCGCTCTGCTCAGTTGGTTGTAACATTACTTTATCTTCCTGAGTTGTTTCCAATTGCTTGCATTTGGATTTGTGTTTCTTTCCCTGAATATGATCATTAAATGTCCTTTCATTTGAGGCACATATCCATTGAGAGTGAACCTCCATTAGTGGAAGTGTTTCAGGAAAATTGGCCTCATCTGCATTAGCGTCTGGTAGTGCCATTTCTTTTACATCGGCAGGGGCATCTGGTATCTTCTCGAACCACCTACCAAAACTTATGTGTGCATCGTTGGCCTGTTACACCAGTGAATAAAGGTGGCCAATTATACTTAACTGAAAATCAATTCAACTGTATCTGTACCAAACAAAGCTACAAGGAGCAAACCAATCCATGAAGATGTTTCGAAATTTAAATGTCCTGTAAGCAAAATTTGGTTTCTTCAATTTAATGCAACGGTATTTATTGGGGTAAGCAAAAGGAACTAAAAAAAAATTAGTAGGCTCAGGTACCAGCATCAGCATTAATCTCCTTCAAATGCTACTCTCATACACAGAAAGTCCAATATTACTATATGTCAAGTATCAATTACTAATGCCTTAAGATCTGAACATCGCGTTTCGTGTGATGATAAATGGTTCCTAATGTCAAAAGAGAGGTGTGGTGTTTTACCAGCTTAGTCGCATCCAGTTTTGTTGTACTCTGTGCAGTAGGCTGTAACATTACTTTATCTTTCTGAATGGTATCCTGTTGGACCTGTTCACTGTTGGACTACAAAAGCTCAAGAAAATAGAATTAGAAAAAGAGGTCACCTTCTATAAGGAAATTAAACTTGTTCGAGTGTAAAATTACCTGCTCTAATGCAGATTCAGCCTGTCGCTCCTCTGATATTTGAACTTGCCTTTCAGTTGGAGAACTATCAGGTTCCATGCATTCTATCTGCTTCTGTAAGCAAAACGAAACATAGCATAAAAAAATTAAGCATAAGATGAGAAAAGAATTCACCATTAACACTGAATCCTGCTCATTTACATCTGTATTACTCACATATCCATATTCTCAGATCTATATAACATCAGTATCTCAACCAGAAAGGATTCCCCATATTTTCCCCTGGAAAGTATCCACCTTAATCTTCCGTTCATTGTATTTATTTGACAGATCATCAAACCAACATGATGGACTAAAAATGTATGAATTGGCTGGACAGACGGTAACTAGAGAATACAACTACCTTTGCAGCGATTAGCTTTTCCAAGGCTTCTGACCCATTTTCCTTGATGTATTTCTCTGCAACATCAAGGAAAACTTTGGTTGTCACCAGCTTATTCTCCTTTCTCTTGAACAAAGTGCTCAATACTTCTTCGATATTCAAGGACAAGCATGGTTGCACAAGACAATCATATACACAATGCAAGCTCCATAAAACTGAGGTACAACTAACCAGCAAATAACTATGAGTTTTATGACAGACCAATATGGTATCCTGTCAAAAGAAATGGGTAAAATCATTACTTTTCCGCTCTCGTGATAATAAGAAATGGATTAGAGAAGGGTGGGTCTCCAATCACGCTATCATCCAGAATATATGGAAATTCCATTAACTTCACTACCCAAAGGAGAATGTGGGACCCCATCAAAGAACTACAGCTCACAGAGGCACAGCCTAGAAGAATACCATACCCAACACATTTTCAACATGAATATATTTTTGAAATGAACGTGCCATTAGACCGTAGACACAGTCGTAACATTGTTGACCATGTTACATCAAAAGAAACTTGGAAGTTATGAAATACTGGTTTTCAGTTGCTTTCAAATCAATGGAAGCAATTCCATTCAACACCAGAACCAAAACACAAACCCGGTAAGGGTATTACACAAGGACTTGCAAAGGGTTACAGATTACACTAACTTAACAATGACATTGTACATTTGACTCGAATGGCGTTCACACAAACAAACTCAAACAGGCAAGTTCAACAAAAATCTCTTATGCTATATTAGTAAGATAACAGTATTTATTTACCATTCTATAATCTTGGAAAAAACAAGTTCAAAGAGAGACATCAAAGAGAACAGGGTCCAGTAAATGACCAACTTCCTCATGCGATTCTTCGAACCACTCTCGATTGCCTCAATCGATGCATACCTGCAAAAAAACACTGATTCAAGTCACATACTGTAATCAACTAAAAAACACCAAATCATCAATTTTCACTTCATAGCCAAAACAAACTGTTCATCCACAGTAACAAAACATTAGTTTTATGCAATGAACATTACAAAGGAAATCAATCATCGTAGTCTTAAAATTGAACTTACAGAGGGTAACCCAGAGCATATACAGGCCTGCAAGTAAAGTATTGTCGAATCAAAAATCAAAATTAAGTAGTGTAGCATAAATACATACATGCATAGATCAATAGATACAGATCATTCACATTAAATTGACCACAGTAACTAAAAACTGCAACGGCAAGAATTTTACTTCAACTTGAAAAAAATTGCAAAGGTATAGAAAATGCTTACCAAGCAAGAAATTCGGAACACAGTAGGATAAATTTGAGGAAACCCACAAAACCCATTTGGATTCTGAGAGTGATCTCACTCTCACTTTCTTCAGCGATGTTGAGATCTTTGCCAATTTTCAGTAGAATGTGAAAGAATGTTTGTTCTTGGAAGAATTTGAACGTACTATGAAAGAAAATAGACCTTTTAAAATAGTTGACTCTTGGACTCTTGGTGTTTTGTTTCCTTCATGTCACCACTTTTTGGTTGTCAGCACATTATGGAAATTATGAGATCATGGAATATATGGGAAGGCTTATTTAGCAATAGGATATGTAGGAATGGTGATAAACAAGTAGAGTGACTTTAATCTCGGCCGAAAATATATTCTCGTTTAGAGTTAGTGATCAATAAAATAAAATAATTAAAAATTTTAATTACAAAAACTGTAAATAATAAATAAAAATAACATTGAATTGTGAAAGTAAAAGTGAAAAGTTAATTATTATTTTAATGAATTAAAAATAATATCATAACCACTCCCTCTTCTTCCTAACAATTATCTTGCGCAATATACACGAACATTTTTTGACCGATAAGAGTTATTGAGTATTGATATTTTTTTTTTTGAAAATGGTTAAAGGATGATTCGAACTCCCAATCTATTGGTTGAAGGTGAAGCAACTGGACTGCGCTTCGTTGTCATCGAAGACTAATATATTGTTACCTTAATTAAGCAATTATCTATGATTACATATAATTGATTCCCTTGAAATGACACATTAAAAAGGAAAATTAAGTTATTGGGATTCTAAGTCTACATGAAATTCGTATTAAACAAATTGATAGACGGATTAGATTAAGATCAAGTTGAAAATTTAATCACTGTCACTTATTATACGATGATGTGAATTTACGATGAACTGGTTGGAATGTAATGATTTGCATCCATACATACCTATATATTTATTTAGATAAACTCTGAGATTTGACCCCAAAATGCCGATTATAGTTTATGACATGCAACCTATGTACTCGCCTCCCTTAATTCTTATATTTTTCTTCTTCTTTTTTTTTTTTTAGTAAACCCTTATCTCTTATCTCAAAACAAACAAATCTTTTAAACGGGTTTGGACCATACCTAACCTGACCCTGCAACTTTTTACAGATTGTATATGGGGTAATAAACCCGTTAAAGACCTAAATTTGTAAGACTAAGACAAAAGGATGAAGCCTGAAAGTGACAAAAGGATCGACTTGCAATTCTCCTCCATCACTTCATCCCATTGATCGCCATCATCTCCTGACGCCCTTCTCAGGGAACAATTTATTTCGTTGCTCTTTTAGTTGCACGCAAATTGTGTGTTTATTTTTCAACTCGAACTTGCATGCTTATGTTTTGTTTTTTCAATTGTTAACACTTCGTATTCAGTTTAACATGTATCTAAATAATTGAGAATAAGTTTATTTTTAAGGCAAACAGTTTGATGTTTAACAGGTATGACATGTAACATGTTGTTAAATGCTATTATCAAAATTAGATATTGATGAACGACAGTACAATCATGTTCTCAATATTTGAACGTCAATATAATTCAATACAAAATTGCCTTCAAACTATATAGTTGTATACATAATCTTCTTTGTGCACAGGAGTAATACTTCAATTAACTAACTATTATGACAGAAATATCTAAATGTCATTTATGTTTTTTCACTATCTTCTTCCATTGTTTTTATTTTTTTATATGATCTTTTGATTGATAATGAACTAATGAGTAATGATTGTACATCTCTCATTGTGTCTGTCTAGCAAACACTTATATTCATTGTACTCGTTCGTGACGAAATTGAGTGTTGAGGAAGCATGTAAATTGCAATTAGTAAAAATGACAGATAAAAACAGTAGTAAGAGCTCAAATCTCGTTTTGCCAACACTTATCATCCTCTAGAAGTATAGATGGGAGGGACATTCTATCCCATGATAATGAATCTATAGAGATCTTCTCGCTATAATTTCATTCCCTAATAACTCTTTGGAGTGGTTATGACTTTGTTGAATTTGAAACAAATAAATAGATGTGTTGGAGTACACAAGTACATCATCTTACTTTTATTGATGATTCGAATATGGCTCGCTTAAGTTTTAAAGGATCATGTGCAAAATTTAAAATTAACTCTCATATTTTTAAGATTGTAACAATATAAAATTATAAATTATAAACCAATAAGTTACATTTAAAAACACTAAAGAATACTCAAAATTAAAGTAATTAAATCATTTTTAAATATATACGTTTTAAGTAAAAAGTTAATACTTCACCAATAAATGGTTTAAGATATTTATAATGTATGAAATTAAATATGTAACAATTTTAAAAAAATTATTTCATTACAATTTAAGATTCATTTTAATAAACAATTGTAAATCATCACATAGAACATATTAAATTATATAGAAACAAACTAAAACATAAAAATTTAGAATATATATATTCTAAAATAAAATAAATAAATAATATATATATATATATATATTTATTTATTTTTTTATTTTTTTATTTTTTTTGAATTAAATTTACAAGATATTTTAAAAGTTACTTGCATACATAGGCCCCCAACACATTGGACCCTGTGTAGAGGTACTCCTCGCACATGTTTAGATCCGGCTCTGAATTTGAAAATCAATTTGAATTACGATAGGCAGCATTTGATGCCCGGTTGGATTTTGAGAAGACCTTGAGGGGTCTCGGGGCAACTTTGATTTGGGGGATGTGAGAGACCGTTTCGCGCTCATTTGAGGCAAATCCGGTGGGATATCTGAAGAGGCTAGGAATACCTCCTCCTGAAGAAAGATACATCTCACGGTTAGAAATCCCATTGCCACCCCGAATTGAAGAAAAAGGCAGAGTTCTGAAACCGATCACATTCACGTTCATAAGAAACGAAAAGCATCTTTAAGTCCTGGCCGTACATCTACTGGAGAGAGATCTAAGTACTATGATAACCCCGTTCACAAGCACCACAAACAAGATAGACGTTTTTCTAGGCATGAAACAAGATTGTTTAGGGAAAGGACTTCATTGGACAGAGCAGAACGATCCTCTCGGCATTATAGACACTCAGATCAGCATGACAGGGAAAGATAACCATTTGGTGAGTAAGATAGATGCATGCAGCTTTGTACTCAATTTTTTTTCTTGTTTCATAGATTTTGGGTTCTCTTATACTGTGCCTTTGTCCCATTCTTTGCTTTCTCAGTGGATTCTCCTGTTTATTATGTAAGTGACTTGTGATATTGCAATTCTTGTAGAGCACATCAGCAATCTCGGCCCTGATTTTACTGAATGGCAAAGACATGCCTGAGTAGCCATTTCTAGATGCATTAATGTGCAAATATGTCCATCCTACTCTTGTGGCTTCGATACGGTGTTTGTGATTGGGTAAATTTCATTTTAGGTACAGTAGAACGAGATTGTGCCATTTACCGATTTAGGTGTGTGGCTCTTCGATTTAGGTATTGGTAATGACTTGCTATTTAAACTTGCTTAGCTGGGAATCAATGTTGCCTGACTTGGCGGGTGTAGGTGCATCTACCGGCTACTGCATCTGCAAGTATTGCAGGGAGATCGAGGGCATGGAGGAAGTGGAGAAGAGGTACAAGGAGCAGGAACCTCACTTTCCCCTAAACTGGACTCGGGTCTAGTTAAGTAGAAATGGAAGTTTCACTTTACTTGAGCTGGTCTTCAACACATGAGACTGATTGGTATAGAATTAGAGTTGAATTGTATGAATTCAAATTGTTTTTTATGTATATTTTGTAAAAGAATGCAACTGAGTTGAACTGGACTGGTATAATAAAACTAATATATTTCTGTAAGTTATGAGCTACATGTGATGTACCGAGATCACATCTTTTTGCCTTGCAAGAAAAGTGGGTCGCATATCATGAACAAGGCTACCAACTTTGAAATTTGAACCATGGTATGAAAGTGTATAAACTAAATTGTGTTATTGAATATGAAATCAAGATACAAACTAAATTCTCTATGAATATTATAGAGAAAATGATGAAATCAAAGTTGGTTACAAGAATGGAGAAGTAGTTGTATAAATAGCTCAAGCATTAACTAACTGCCGTATATATAAGCGTTGTGTACAAGTCGCATTTGTCTTTATTCGAAAATGTAATGTTTATAAAGTGCGACTTGCTCTTCGTTCCTTCATTAAATGTTCTGCTCCTTTTCTTTTCTTCAGGAACTTGATGTATCTCTAATACCCCCCTCAAGTTGGAGTGTGGATATCAGAAAGGCACAACTTGAAACCGTGAATATCAAACAGAGCACCACCCAATGGCTTGGTCATAATGTCTGTTGTCATTTGCTCAGTTCGTATATCAAATAATTTCATTACTTTGGCTTGCTTTTTCCTTATGAAACGGCAATCTAGCTCACTATGCTTAGATCTTTCATGATGTACAAGGTTGTTAGCTAGGCAATAGGTAGACTTGTTGTATGTATGTGTGTGTGTGTGTGTGTGTGTGTGTGTGTGTGTGTGTGTGTGTGTGTGTGTGTGTGTGTGTGTATAAGAGTATGTAAATGAACTCCAAGGTCATTGAGTATATAGAACAACCATTGCAGCTCACAAGTTGTTGCTGCTAGAGCTCTATATTCAGCCTCAGTTTTGCTTCTACTTATAGTGTTCTGCTTCTTGCTTTTCCAGGATATAAGGAAAGATCTCATAAATATTGTGAAAGAAATTATCCCTTTAGCAGACTGAGCAACTTCTAGGCCCATCATATATCTCAACTTGCCTCAATCTTTTATAGTGAACTGAAGTGATCTAGCAACCTGTAAGATATGCTGATATATTCTTTCTGCAGTACCATTTTGTTCTGGAGTAGCAACACATGACTTCTGATGTAATATACAAAAGTCATAAAACAAGAACTCTTTACCATTATCAGATCTAATGGCTTTAATAGAAGATTGGAAATGATTTATCACTAAGGCATTGAAATTGATAATATGCTGCCTTGTTTTAGACTTGTGAGTCATCAAAAAATCAAAAAATTCAAGTACATCTTGAATAGTTATCAACAATGGTTAAGAAGAACCTGTAATTATCATGTGAACTTACATGCATGGAAAGAACCACAAATGTCCATATGAATCAACTCAAAATAATCATTAGTGACAGTAGAACTAACAGGAAATGCCAATTTATTTTGCCTAGCAAACTGACATACATCACAAGTTTGAAATTTATTACAATGAGAAATATCAGAAATTGACAACCTGTACATTTTAGCACATGGCACATGCCCTAGTCTAGCATGTCAATCAATACTTATTATAACTGATATTGTGTATATTTGTCATTACTGGATCACCTTTAACAACTATCATTGAGTCTTTGAGATGATAAATGGCAATTTTTAACCAAGTAATCAGTTTATGAGTTTTCAAATTATGTAGAAAACATTTGTTAGACAGAAAACAGGCTGCTAATGCTCCAGATTTAGTAAGACTGGAAATTGATAATAAATTAAAACCAAAAGCTGGAGCATATAACACATTGTTAAGCTGTAAAGTATCAAACAATGTCACTGATCCAATATGTGGAAAAATATTTTAAAATATACTGTAAAATGAGACACATTCATTTTAAAACTAAAAGCTGGAGCATATAACACATTGTTAAGCTGTAAAGTATCAAACAATGTCATTGATTCAATATGTGAAAAAATATTTTAAAATATACTATAAAATGAGACATTTTTATTTATATACTATATAATGTCTATGAAAACGTAATGTTTACAAAGTGGAATTTGCTCTTCATTCCTTCACCGGATATTCTGTTCCTTTATTTCTAATACATGCACAATTTGTTTACTTTGAAGACTTTGAAGATTCCTCTCACATCTTTGCAATCTTTGTTCATTTCATTATTATTATGAACATAAAATGTTTTTTAGGAAACCATCTATCTATAGTTTAAGACTAGATGGAATAATATATTACTAATAATAAGATTGATACAATCAAGTAAAATACTTTCATATTGTTAACAAAATTCACATTTTGTATATGAATATGCATCAACTGCGGTCAAACAAAATGCACACGGATCAGTTCGTAATAAGGCATACATCACCAATTTACTATGTAGTGCAATTTATCTAGCCTAAGGCAATTTGACTCAATCCCTTATTTTTAACCATTCTATTAAACTTTATACATTAATAAAAAAGAAAATTACATCACTAGTAATAAATAATAAACAATCTCAATTTTATATAAAAATGAAATATTTTGTCACTAAAAGTATACTTCTCTCTACCTTCTTCGTTTTTTATCATTACTTTAACTTTTCACATAAAATTATGTATAAATATTACTATATAAAGTTTGATGAGACGTAAGGAGTATTTTGTTTGATACGAAACAGGGACCATTGTCATGAATCATGACTCAGACTCCAGGCTACTTGTACTGCGACATAAGGTCGACAGTGATTTAAAACTAGAAAGTAAAGATAAGGGGAAATGAAAAAGAAAAACAAATTTTACGAAATAATAAAACCTGAAATCATGTCCAGATTCATTGGAAACCTCTTCGGTGAAATGGTTTACCGAATCAGATTTTATATTTTAAAGGATACAATCACAAATGGAGGGATTATCAAGATTTTAGATTTAATAAAGTTTCACTCTTACTTTTTATTAATCTTTCTTTAGAGAATATCCAATTCCAAGGTTTGATAGATATTCCTCTATGTTATAAGCCACTTTTCTCGTGTAGATTCATTTGCAGTCTGAAGACCAATTTTACATGCATGATGCACGGCGGATTCATCTCCGGTACGTCTTGTTATAATGGTTTCTGATATTTTTCATCTTTCTCACAATAATGACGTACTGTTTTGTAATATTTTAAATATTATATATATTGTATAACGTGTATTATATAGTACTCTTTATCTCCCTAATTCAAATTCTTGCAGGATTGAACACGAGTTTTAACAGAATGTAATAAATTAAATTGTAAGAATTTAGCTAACAATATTGCTAGTCTATTACTTATCACCGCAATCAAATAGGCCACACGTTTATGAATGAAGTTTCATTAATCGTGAATAATCTACTATAGTATTAGAAGACACTTGAGAAAGAATAACTAAAATTCATTAGGATGCGAAAGAGTTATTAAAGCTCATGTGTTGTTGGTTGATGCATTGAATATGAAATGCCAAGAATTGGAATATGGGAAGTCTCTAAAATTGAGGAAGAAATAATACTTATTAGCTATTGGATTGAGTTAAAGGGTTAGGCCATTGCGGTCTAGGGCTGAGTATAATTTTTTTGGGCTAGAAACATTTTATGTTTGGTCAGGTCCAAACAAAATCTGAAACATAAGAGGCCCAACTCGATTGGGCTTTTAGTGAACGAATATGTTTGTTCGCTGAACGGATTTAACCTTTCGTTCAAAGGATGTATCTGAACATAAACATTTTATGTTTGGTCAGGCCCAAATAAAATCTGAAACAGAAGAGCCCAACCCGGTTGGGTTTGTAGTGAACGAATATGTTCGTTCGTTTAACGGATTTAACCTTTCGTTCAAAGGATGTATCTGAACAGAAAAACTCAAAAGTTGTGTATATTTGAAGGACCTATTCACAAAAAACTGCATCTGTTCATATTGCAACTCTTCCTAATTATAAATAGAACCCCCCAACATCGAATTAACACACCAAATCCAATTCTTTCTTCCTTCTCTCTTTCTCTCTATAGCCTGAAGAATCATTTGTTGTAGTAGATCGCAAAGTTACAGTTCAATTGCTTGAACACTAACTCAAATACTGTTGTTCTATCTTGGGAAACTATTTGCTAAGTAAATCGTGAGCACCAGAACGGGACAAATACAGTCTTAAGGAATAAGGCCCAACATTTGCTCAACAGTCTAATCTACATTCTGCCCATTTTGATACATTACCACCACCTAACATTAATGTGGGTTAAAGCTTAAAAGTAATAGTGAAAATAAAGTGGGGGAAGTTCACATGGGCCAATTTAGATTATTATAATGATTTGTGGATTTTAAATATTTTCAAATGTAAACTTGAATAGGAACGGTTCAAAAAAAATATATGAATTTAAATAAAAAAGAACGAAGAAAGTATATCACACAACACATTCAAACATCATAATAATATACTAAAATATATTCGTAGGCAAGAGAAACCCACTTCATGTAGTTACATTAAAGAAATTTGACCATAAGGTTAACATGATACACATGCCTAACTATATGATTGCAATACTATTCACATATCACATTAAATAAATTTGATCATATGGTCATGATAAACATTTTATTTTTGGGAACCAAATGATAGATATATAAATAAGACAATGGCGAATGTGCACAAGCAACACACCCTACCAGACCGTATAATAAGTGAGCGAATGAGCTAGCGAATTATCATAACGGGAATAAAATTTAAATTCAAAAATTCAAAAAAATTCGTCAAGACTCTAATATCAAACAAAAGAAAACTTATAATAACTCAACAATTGAAAGACAATCTGTGTAAATACAGATCTTCCTCCAATCCACGTTGTTGATAAACATACCAACAACACGATTACAATATTATTCACATAATACATTATCTTAAATCTATTAAACGGGACGTTTTACTATTCGACACCATCAACGTAATAAACCATGATATTTGTATAGTGGGTGTCTAATTTGAGAATCCAACTAGTATTATACATCACATCGCTAGCTAGCTAGTACGTATTAAGATTTCATAAATTTTTGACAAAAAATTAGAGAAGTTACATGGAAGGGGGTAATCGAGTCAATATACTAAATCTAAAAGGATGTTCGCGTAAATTGACTCCCATTCTTCTTCTTCCTCATTCCCTAAATCAAAAAATGATCTCCTCTATAAATACCATCTCACATAACGCATAAATTTCAACATCACCAGCTCTCAAATTCCTCCTCACACAAACAAATTCTCCGATTCTCATCCCCCTTCTCTCCCTACACACTCACGCAGACACACTATCTCAGAGAGAGAGAATGGGAGGTCAGAAATTCGCCGTTCTACTCTGCGCCGACGATTCCGATTACGTGAAGAAGCTCTACGGCGGATACTACGGAGTGTTCGTGAGAATGCTCAAGGAAGACGGCGAGACTTGGGACGTATACAAGGTGGCGAAGGGCGAGTTTCCGTCGGACGATGAGATCGGAAATTACCAAGGCTTTGTCATCACTGGCAGCTGTAACGACGCTCACGGAAATGATCCGTGGATTATTAAGCTCCTCATTTTTCTCAGAAAGGTTGAGGCTATGAACAAGAGACTTCTCGGCATTTGTTTCGGTCACCAGGTAATTTCTTAATACTACTATGATTTAATTTAATTTAATTCAATTCGAACCGCTTCGTTTTGTTTTTTTTTTGGCTCGATTTGGTATTTTTGTTCTCATGCTCACTCTTAATGTTTCCCTCTTTCGTCATCTAATTTTCTCTGAAGTCGAGACGTTTCGGTATTTCTCGTCGTGATATTTCAAAAAATAAAAATAGTATGATATTTATTTGGTGTCATCTGATTTGCTAATGAGTCATCATGCTATTTGAGTTTATCTGAGTTGTTTTGTTCGTCGTTTTTGTACAGCTGTCTATTTTGTTTTCGGTTTTATGCCTGTGAGTTTGGTTTGGCTGGTTGTCTTTTCTACCTTACCTGTTTAATAAGCGTCACACTCTTTCGTTCGACTTCCTTTTCTTTAATGGATTCTAGTTACGGCTTAGGTCCTTCATAAGTTTTGCAGGGAGCGAAATATTACAACTACTACTATAAAGCTTAGAACCAAATTAGAGACAGTCCGGATATTAGTTGAGTTGATATAATACGATTGTACTAGCTACCTTTTCGATATCAATTTGGTTAAAACTTACTCTGTGCAGTCCTCTATTACAGATTTTAGTTAGCGGTCATGTTATTAACGTAATCACTAGTAATCTATCAATGGAAAATAATACTACTTATTATAATGTGCAGAAGTAGCTAGAATATTTCTATTATCAGTACGTCAGAATATAATGTAGATTATATTATATATTCGCCCGAATATAACAAAGTCATTAATCATGGTGCTTAGTGTTTCGCTTAGATAGATAAGGATGACATATTTATATGAATCTATGAATATTTATAAAAGACCGATATTAATGAAAAAAAGTTGACGTGTGATTAGAGGTTCTGTTGTAGGAAACGTGCCACCATGTAAGACAGCTGATTTTTTTCAACATGTACCAAAGAAAGCCATCTCTGATCCCTTAAATGTTGATACTTATTGTTTCATCATAAATCAACTTGAATTATTAAGTAACTGACTAACAAATTAAAGTAATTTGGCAAGTCAGGAATAAGTCTGTTTCTTTTTGCCGTCCAAAATAATTTCACGGATTGCAATTTCTTAGCCTTTTGGCATTTATACATATCTTGATACTTTTGTCCAATCCTATATCTTTGATATTTTTGTCAATAGTTAAGCATGTGGTAATACTCTTTAGAAAATTACTACAAATGTACAGACAAGTTACAAGTAGACAACGAACGGGAAAGGGATGTTCCAAATTTGTATTTTGATGGCATTGCACCATCCGGATGTACTTGTGACATGTCGCATTCGTGTGGTGCAACACCATCGTAATAGTATGAAATCAGAACGACCCCTCCCGCCAATCAAACAATGTTTTAAATTAATACATTTGACTTTCACTAAATCTAATACTGTCTCTACAAAGCTCCCAAATTAATAAATGTAGGTAGTGGTTTAGATGAGGGGGCACATTATAGAGTATGTAGATTATATCATCACTAATTTGACTATCTTAATGTAAACGCATTGTTAAATAAGCTACAGCTAGCAGTCAAATGTCTTGTTACTTGTGAGTTAATCTACAAGCCTACAACTAGTTAAATTGGCGGACGTAATTCGTCCATGGTTTTGTCAAGTGGAGTTTATCTTAATTCTCAGGGTGCTGTATACAGTCATATAATATACGGATTGACATTTTTATATACAAACCTGTCATGTACCAACAACGTATTAGGGCCCCTCGTGTTTTGTGTAGTATATATATTCACAGCGGAAATCGGGGAATAATAGAAAAGATAATGCAGCTTGCCGAAAACTTAAGGCTTAAACTACTGATTAAGTCACATGCTTTTGTCCCCCAATCTATAATCTGTCAACTGGTAGTAATATATAGCTAAACAGCCTAAACTGATTGAGGTATGTTCCAGTTAAAGACTCTTCTTTTAGTCATTATGAATTTGAAGAAAAAAAGGTCTAAACCAACCTAAAGACACATTATTGATGATGTACTAATTCATCTTCTTTGTCTTGAAACCTACTATGTACTAAATCAGTTAATTTCTATGTAGTTCAATAATGAATGGTTGAAATAGTGAAAAAGTACAACAATGAATTTTAAAACCTTTTAACATATGTAATTATGTATTATCAAAACCACTAACCGGCCCTTTTTTTTCCTAATGGTTATACATTTTATATTCTTTTGTTCCCTTTCAATTATTCGTCAAGACTTGAGAACATATATGTTGGACATGGCTCATGAGGTTTGAAAGTGCTAGTCTTTTTTTTAAAAACATTATTGTGAGTTGGTACTTGTATATATAAGAACTCACTTATTATAGAGAGTATGTTGATATGTTGTGGCTGTACCTGGAGAGAATGCCTATCAATAGAACTTGCATGGTGCCATAACAGTAAATGGATCTCATGAAAATTTAGACGAATCACATCTTAACAATGCCTGTTTTCAGAACTTTCTTTGGCATACGCACTTTTATGTACAGAATGTTGGACCAGCAAATTTGTGGGGAAAATCTTGGTTGAAATCCAACTCTCACAAGTGTATCATTTAGACATAGTGGTCCTAAGCCGTACAAGCGAGACCACATCCACGGTCCAAAGCTTTAAATGGTCTGTGTACAAACATGAGTAGGATTTACCATATCTAGTTATTCATTTGTCACGTTAAGTCATTCTTACTACCATCTGGTTGTGGAACTGTTGTGGTCCATTGTTTCCCCAAGGTGCGTATCTAATTGAAGATTTTAATGTTCACCTGGTCCAGTGTCAATTAAGTCTCTATATTTAGGTCTCAAATGAATTGTTCTGATACTAAAACCAGATAATTCACTCCTGTTTTGTGATGGTTTGTTATGTGATTAAGTGTGTGAATGCGATATTTAACCAAAACCAATCTTTAGGTTAAACATCATATTCCTCAGATTTCAAGAAGGGGTATATAAAGTACTCTCCGTTTCTTTCCAGCTGGTATTCTATTTACTATTTATAAGTGATGCAAATTCTGCTGTCTTAAGACTCTTCACTGTACACTACGTACTTGCAGAGTGATGAGTTGTAGTTTCCATTTGTCAGGAAATAAAACGTGACAGATATGGAACTACTATATTATTAATTGTCATGGTATATGGAGTGGGGGACCGTGATAGGTCTGATATGGACACACCGTCATGTGTGGATCAAAACATTAAGGCCATCACATTCCACACAGAGGTCCAGCACCAACTTATGTCCTTTAGGCCAATGACACCAATTTTTGTTTGCTATATCCTGCTAATTTCTTTTCCAAAAGTTTTTATCATTATCATTGAACAGATAATGGTGCATATTATGTAATCCATCACATGACTTATGCATATAGATAATACTATATGGCTACATCATTCTATCTGATGTGTGTGATATGAAAGAAACCAATCAACAATAGACCAAATACCTTGGAACTTGCATTGCATTTTTCTAATGTTTCTCTAGATATGTTATAATATGTCAGCTTCTGTGCCATCTTCTCTAATGTCTTCAAGTACCAATAGGAGTTCAAAAACTCTCCCTCAGAGGCCTTCTTCTAATTGTAGTCGAGAGATAGTGCCCTCGTCCTCAAATGGCTTTCAATCTTTAAAACACCTCAATAACTGGAGACGAATATCAGTGATGTCATGAGATCCAAGAAAATGGCAATTGCATTGCCATAATAGTCCTATTTATGACATATAAGAATCTAGATGTCTTTCCTTTTTCCTTTCTCAATCGCATACGTAAATAAAAGCACAGATGAGGTTTATGATTGACGCTGTCCTAGTTATTGGTACACGCTGTCTATGGCCTGGTTCACACGCAAGAATAACTAAGCTCGTTCGTTCTTTATGACTTATGAGTCAATATCCAGTCATCCAATTAGTGAGTGACATTGTATCTGTCAATCGTCATTTCCTATCCGAATATACATGACACCTTAACAAACCAAAACAAGAAATCCCAAAAATGATTCTCTTGGTGGGATGACAAGGATGCCAATTCCCTCCCCCACAAGTCAATCATACATTCCATCATATTTCAATCATTTAACTTGTGATTGCTTTCAAATGTTCATTTCCTATGTATTCACAGACTTCACTCAAACTATTTCTCAACCTAAGCTGAAAAACTATTCATTTTCCTTGGATTAGATATTGGGACGAACCATCGGCGGAAGGATTGGGCGAAACACCTCAGGATGGGACATAGGAGTTACGAAAGTTAACTTCAACCCATCACAGATTTTCACTTCTCTGAAAATGCCAGCATCGCTCAATATCATTGAGTGCCACAGGGATGAGGTTTGTTCAAATGAGCCTTTATTATAACTTGAGTCTTGAGCTATTCTACAAGTTAATCAAGCTTATTGAGTTACTAACTTATCTACCTTATTTAATCTAGGTACTGGAGCTTCCTGCAAAAGCAGAGATCCTGGCATGGTCCGAAAAGACTGGAGTTGAAATGTTCAGGTACAGCAACCATATACTTGCAATCCAAGGCCACCCTGAGTACACTAAGGATATCCTGCTGCATCTGATTGAGCGACTCTATAACCGTGATCTCATTGGGGTAATGCATCGCTCTCTAGATGTTTAAGATGGAAAATTAACCGCATCTTTCATTTTCTTTTTTCGATCTTGGATAGCTTTGTGATATTTGAAACTTGCAGGAGTCTCTTGCCGAGGAGGGGAAGTCGAAACTGGATGCCACAGAGCCAGATAGAGAGGCGTGGAAGAAACTGTGCACCAGCTTTCTTAAAGGGAGGTTGTGATGGGAACTAATAATGAATAACTAAATTATTATATTGAGGAGGAATTGATCTTTAGTAAATGGTGTAAAATGTAAATAATCTTCTAAAACGCTGTTTCGCTCTGCGTAATGTGACATCTAAGTAATTTGGACTTCATTTCCACGTCTCATTTCTGTTGCTTGCAATTTGATTTTTGTTGGCGATTAGTGGATTACAGATAAATAATCTCAACTTGTTCGTCTCTTCAGGGTTCAGACTCTTCCAAACTAATGCAGCGTAATCAAGAGTGTAACGTCTTCTTCCCAAAAACACCAGAAAATGAATCTAACGCCAAATTTTACATCTACTTCGATTGAAGTTCCAGAAAGGCATGCTGCCATAAATTTATTAGAAAAAAGTTACGATAAAAGGTTCTTAAATCAGTGTTCAATTTTTACTGTCAGTGCCCCATCAAATGTCAGCAAAATAAGGTTCACAGGTCACAAACTCACAATCCCATCAAAACTTTGAAGTTTTAGGACCTTCATTTTTTAGTCGGTATGATAAAGGAAAATAACACGATCAGAACTCAGAAGTCCAGTAAAGTTCATAGGTTATTATTCTTTCCCTTTGCAACAGCAAAAGAAAGCCACATACATCCTTTCAACCCGTCTTCAGCATCAAATTACATAACAGATCTTTGTTCAAGTATAGAATGAAATATAGACTAATAATTATGCTGGAGTTTTAGAGTGAAATATGAACAAAACGCTGTGCTGGATAGACCGAATGTGCTGCCCAGCTACAACAACTTCAGGTTCAAGCAAGTCTATCACTCTAAAACAAACATACAACATCAAAATCACATATTCACAAGAGACTAACACAGTTCACAAAACAATCACCTCATGGAAACTACAAACATTACATGACATACAAATCAATTGAAGGTTATTTAGAAACGGGTACCTATGTACATACACTACTTGTATGATGAGCAAGAGTTTTTACACGGGGAAAAATCCAGGATATCTGACAAGAAAGAAGCAGAGAAGGAATGAATCAAAACTGGAAAGATCGGCCATAGCCGGGAAACAAGATTGATGTATCAAGTAGGTAACACATGGATTAATAAATTAAAATGAAAATCTATAATTCAAAATGTAAATGTTTGTCATAGACCATCTCAGATAAAAAAAAGGAGGAAGACAACAGTTTCCAGTTTCAACAGGTCTGGTTCACAACATTATTTATTCCAATGTTCTCATAAACCCATCCAATGAAAATTACATCAAAGGCCATCCTCAAAAAATACTAGCTCCATAAGATTAATTGTTTTATATATCATAAGAGAGCTTCAGGAGGAGCAGTAAGCCAGACTTAAGAACTCATCATGGAGCTGGAGTTCCTCTTGCACTCGGTCAACATATCCATGTAGAACTGGCACTTGCTAATGTCACTTCCAAAGCTGTTCACACACTGCATAATAAAAAAAAGCATCAAACACAAGAACAAATTCAGCAAACAAATAGCAACAAGTCTACCACAATGCAAAGAGCATCAAGACAGGATGAGTCATCTATAACAGTTCAATGTGTCATCTAAGACCATCCAAACACAAGACAAAGAACACATGACGCGGATATAGTCAGGACATGTGGTTTATCTGACACATAATTGACTATATTTGCACTAAAGCTAAAAGCCGGTCAACTTTGGCAGCATACTCGGGGATATTGTCATCATTAGATGGAGCTTTGATATCATTTATGATTAACATGACACTTGAAATATTGTTGCAGAGTCACTTTAATCACATAGTATATAACATGCACACTTGCAAAAATGTACAAATATAACATCATCTATAACAAAAACAAGAGATCATATAGTTGCTTACATCTTGGAATGCTTTCATGTGAATACCACATGAATCACCCATGCTGGATGCACCCCCTGAGGCAGGCACGGCAGCAGCAGCCTCGGAAACTACAGTCTCATGCTGGATTGTGCGAGGGCCCATAACAGAATCCACAGCCCGGTGTGCTACAGCACTTCCAGAACCAAATGCCAACCCTACCAAAACCAAAAAAGTAGCAAGAGAAGGTTAAAATATATCAACACAAATGTACATATACAGTATGAAATTCTTTTGTTCCTTGGGTCATTATGGGAAAGTAGTATTAAAATTTTGAACTCCTGCTTACCTTGGGCTATGGTTGAACCGATACCTCCAAGAAGGGATCCACCACCACCACTTTGCATAGGAGCTGGAGGAGGTGCATGACTAACTGTACATGAAGACAGACTGTGAGCTCAGATCTCTGATCATGGAACTGAGTTGACAAACCACAATGGAACTAAAATACTAGAACAAAATAATACACAGAGCAACCAAAGTCAAATTAAGTGTTAACAATCACAAAATAGTCAAGATGCTCAACAAACTTGATTTACATGCACAAAGCACCAAAATAAAATATTTTTGCAATCTGTTATATAAGTTGCTTTACTAAATCTAACGAGATCAGAATGTAGAGAATTTAAACAATAGATACACTCGAGTACATAACAAGGCGACATCACACTTTATCAAAAGCAAAAAATCTCATGTAAAGCCAATTGACTGAAGAAAAAAAAGAATTAACCCTGGAGTGATGAGCTGTGCTACTTAATAAAGAGAAAGCACTGTTATCAATAGAGATTTACACATGCCCCGTAAACAGCTAATTCCTAATATACTAATCATTTTAAAGAATATCAAACACCGAAAACATGTATGACCCATAGTGCTAGATAGCTAGATGTAACGGAGTGAGTCGACACTGGCAGGCCCAATAAAATTAAATCAGAGCAGCAGATATGGTTCAGGAGAGTATGCAAGACAGTCAACAAAGAAATCAGGAGTACAAACAAAACATAAAACAACCGAATGAAGGGATGTTATCGACATCAGGTGCATTCATTAATAACTAAATCGTAAAATTCTTCTTGTTACATATGAAATGGAAGGTAAAGCGATTGTAAATTGCACATACCATTGGCTGGAGGTGGGGCACGGGGAGCTGCAGCAGGGCGAGGTGCTGGGCGTGAAGATCTTCCTGCAAAGCAACAATACAAACAACAACTGAGTACCATACTCCACCTTCCTCAAAGTAAAAAATCAGATGAAAGCTACACTAATTAGCATTGTAGCATCACAAAGTGACAAAAACATTTGACTTCCAATTTCAACTTGAACGATTGAGAAACTCGCAAATCAGTAAATCCAGCTGATTAAAAAATAGCTCAAACAGATATGAAAGTACGAAACAATTACAATTTACACAACAATCGAGATCGATTCAAAGCCGTAATACTAGAACCTTCTAATCACAATCTATCAACTAAACCTAAATCAACAAGCGTGAATATAAATCATTCGGAGATAGAGGAAAGCAAAAGAGTGATTAGATTAGAATGAGAGAACATGTTACCGGAGCTACGGCGAGCCATGGTGGTTGATTAGGTTGAGTAGGCGGCGAAGAGATGTGAAGATTGATAGAGATTATATGTGAATAAAAAAATGGGTCCGTCTCCTCTTTATGGATTACGAAACCCTTGGAGAAGAAGTTATAATTTATAGATAAACGGAAATAACGCAAATATGCTCTTTTAGGTGCTTCTAGAGAACTGGGTTAGTTATCCTCTGTGAGGCGGTTTATATTAAGCAACCTACGTGGTACTATAACACTGGTTGATTATTAAGGATTTTTTCTAATAATGCCAAGGGTGAGGCAAACGTGTAAAATATATCGAGCAAGGCTCGATGTTGTAAATTTGTAGCCCACATACCACCTTGATATATATCCATATAAATCATGCAACTTGCTTTTAAAAGAAAAACGATTAAATTTGGTTGCATCAATATTATTAATTAAAATATTAAAATATTTTTATTATACTATTATAATAAAATTAATTTCATTACTAACATAAATATTTTTATTTAATTTTATTAATAATATAAGTTGAATTAAAATTAATAAATTATTTAAATATTGTGTTTCATAATAATTTTGTTAAAAATGAATGTTAAAATTTGACAAAAAATTATCTTTTGTACCTTAAACTGTGATATTTTTCATTTAAATACTTTAAATTAGGAGCGCTAATTTTAATATCTTAAGTTATTTATTCGTTCAATTTTGGTACTCCGTTAATCAAACTTAACAAAACCGTTAATTGTGATCAAATTAGTAAGAAGTAGTCGATTTTCCGTCCAGTCAACATATTAGCTACACTCACTTTAATAAAATATTAATACATTTTAATTAAAAAATTATGAATATTCTATTATAGATTGTCCTTGCAGATAATTGGGACTTTTTCTACTCACCTATTGTCAACATTGAACTAGAAGAAACTAATAAAATTTACTCAAAACTCTGATCATGAGAAGTTAAAAACGTAGGCACACAAATTTCCAGCAATGCAGGCCTGAGGCCTGTATATCCCCGCTGCCACTCACCATCTCCAGTTATACAACATAACAGAACGAGCATTCTTGAAGTCAGGTATCGATTGTCCATGCTTCACTTGTTCTCACGTAAATTGCCCATAAATTTTATCTGCATGGAAGCTTCTGTATTCAAGAATGCTCATTCACATCTCATACACAACGGGAATGTTCAGAGTACTTGATTCCTAGCAAGGCCAACAATAACTTTGTTCAAAGTTGAAATTTCTTGATCTCTATGACTCAGCTCTTTCTTCAACCTTCCAATCTCTTTCATGAGCATCTCACATTGGGGCGAGGCCGTGTCCGAGGCAACAGATTGTTCAGAAGCCTGGTCTCGGTCTGCTTTGAACTTCTTCATCACGTCAGAATTCTCCTCATCTTCGGCAGATCTCTTGTTTGATGTTTGTTCCACAGCAGCACCATTGACGATGGTTTTGCAAATGCATATAGTACCAGATTTTCCTGAATCAAGCTCAAACCTCACAAGTTTTTGTGTTCGTCCAACCGTGTCCTAGAGTAAAACAATTTAATCAAATAATTAAATATAAGTTAGACCAGCGGAAAAAACATCAATGCTTTTCATTGAAATAAGGACAGTTCGCCATGTTTAAACAACTGCAACATCATAGATGTATGAGTGATTACAAATAGAAAAATTAAGTACCTTCAAAAGGTCGCCTTCAAGATTATCAAATGCTTCATCAGCTTCCTGATGATTTCGGTATATTGCAAAGGCTGAGTATGTTGGGCTATTCGTCTTCTTCAGCTACAAGAAGATGGCAATCATCACACAGATACATGTAGTACTAGTACAATATGATGCTAGCCTCGTATGAATAAAAGTTTTGAGACTTCAAAACAGAGTAAAACAGAAACCACATACAGGGAGGAATAGGTGAGAACTGGCAATTAAATATTTATTGCCCCCATTGCATATGGAGAAGGCGTAAGGCAATGTTCCCAGAGCAGAAGGTAATGACATTTCAGACAGCAAAAAACACGCAGAATTGCTTATTCCTTGGTATTATTTACCGGTCTTAGTTTTAATACGGCATTGCTAGTTTGCATATTGCGGTTATCAAATTTGCACTAAAGGATTGATTTTCAAATGGCTCTTCTCCAAATGCATAAAAAATAATTCACAAGCATATAATTTAGCTACGCTGAGATTTACCTAAAGGGTAGACAGACTGGGTTTTTTTTTAACTAATAATGATAAACTGAGTTGTCACCAAAAAAAAAACCTCTTTGTTCAATTAAGTTGATAATAATCTCAGTAATAGAAAATGCCAATACAACTGTACTTTGAAGCAGAAATAAAAGAGAGCAGTGATTAAACAAACCTTTGATTCAATAGTACAGTCACCACCAAGAACGCCTATCAAATCTCTGCAAGGGATACTCTGAGGGATCCTATGCACAAGCAACTTTGACACATCCATCTGCAACTTTGCCTTTTCCAGATCTTTCACCTAGAACCACAACTGTGTTTAAAAAACACTTCCATGCATATAATTTTAAACTCTCTTTCAAGTTACCTCTTGCGTGATAACATCACCAATTTTTCCCTCCAGTCTTGCCAAAACGAGCTTCATTGCAGCACAAGCATCATCCTCACAGTTGTGTGGATTTCCATTTTTCCGAAGTTCATAACCTAGCAGAGACTGTGATAAAGAATACGTCACAAAATATACGATATGAGTCATGACTCATCAGTAACAGGCTGTTCCAAAACAAATGGATGTGTCAAAAGTCACCTGGCATAAGTAACTCAGAGAAGGCCTCTTGCTAATTGGTGAATTTTCAAATTTGAATATGTAAGAGGTGTCGATAACTTTCCCATGGTCTAATTTCAAAGCTTCGGAGACAGAAAATGAAGAATATCAGTTGAGTGGGTATATGATCTATCGAACGCAAACGGTAAAA
>JAYMSP010000819.1:0-40718 GCA_036897095.1 Plantago elongata | reverse complement strand
ATTGGATATTGTTCAAAATAATTTTCAAATATTTGTAGATAAAGTTATATTATATTTATTAAATTTATATATGTAGTCAACACACTAAGAATAACATAAATATATAATATATAGTAGATATATAAATAGACTGAATTGTCCTTACTAATTATTCTTGATTTTAAATTACATTATAAACAGGCCAAAATACCCTCCATAACTTTTTCAACCGACCAGAATTAAGTATTTTTTTTTATAGATATATAGATTTAAAAAACCTTCATAACTAAACGTATCTAATATTTCAATACTTTTCATAGATAATATGCTAAGAAGTTCCACGTCACGACTATATTACCCTGTAAACCAAAGTCATATTTCCTATATGCACACTATGGCTGAGAGCCTGAGATACATTTATCTAATTTGTCCATTGTGCATCGCTACTAAAATTGAAATTATAGTAAGAAGATTAGCTTTAGATAAGACCATGACTTTTTAACTCATAACTTTTAACCATTCACCACACATAATTAAGTTTATGATCATACTCACCAGGTACTATGGAACCTTTGTAGTTAAGCTCGATTTATACTACCTTTTTCAGGTAGCTTTTCAGCTTCATGAGTTTTTTTAATAAAAAATCATTACGTGAACGCTCATTTTCAAACAAGCTAGCTGGTTTGAGAATCTTTTTAATAAAAAACTCATGAACGCTCATTTTCAAACAAGCTAGCTGGTTTGAGAAGCAAATCATATTAGCCTGTTGAAAAGAAAAACTACAAATATTACTTTAACAATTAGTTGGTAGTTAATAATTTCGTACTATAATTTTTTATTTTTTTGGAAACCACAATAGTTTTGAAGGTATGGGCTAAAGTCTGTATAAGAAGCCCACATACCCAATCCTATCCAAGCCAATATCCATGAAATACAAATACCCGATGGACTAATTGGTTCGAGACCCAATTGAAACAATTTCAACTACATATAAATCGAAACAGTAACACTTTCATCAGTAGAGTGATCATGCTGAGAAGAAAGCCAACCAAACTCGAACTCAAAATCGAAGACAAAGACGAAATCGAAGAATCTCGCCGCCGCAACGCCACCGTCTCCTCCACCACCACCTCAGCTACCTCCTCCCTCCTCCAACACTTCGATCGCCAAGCCGCCGACCCCACCTCCAAATCCCACCGAATCGGCCTCTCCAACTAACCACGAATCCCCTCAGAAACCTCCTCAAAATGGAAGTCGAGGTCAAGCTCCGGCTACCCAATAAATCCCACCTCGAAAAGCTCCTGTCTTTACTCTCCCCCTTCCACTCCGCCACCCACCACCAGCACAACACCTTCTTCGACGGCTCCAAGACCGAGCTCAGCTCCCAGCGAGCTGTTCTCCGTCTCCGATTCCTCGACCCGGTTCCGAAATGCTTCGTTTCGCTTAAGGCGAAAGCGGTGTTGGCGAATGGGGTTAGCAGGGTGGAGGAGGATGAGGAGGAGATGGATCATGAGATTGCGAAAGGGTGTTGTGAGGAGCCGGATAGGATGATGGGGGTGGAGTCTAGGGTTTTGGGGAGGGTTAGGAGGGAATTTGGGGTGGAGGGGTTTGTGGGATTGGGAGGGTTTAGGAATGTGAGGAATGTTTTTGATTGGAAGGGGGTGAAGTTGGAGGTGGATGAGGTGAAGTATGAGTTTGGGAATATGTATGAGGTTGAGTGTGAGAGTGTCGAGCCGGAGAAGGTTAAGGAGATGATTGAGGAGTTTTTTAAGGAGAATGGGGTTGAGTATGAGGATTCGGTTATGTCGAAGTTTGCAATATTTCGTGCTGGGAAGCTGCCTTCTTAGTAAGTGAATGTGCTGTTATCTTGTTTCGTTCGTTGTGGTTTATGATTGCGTATTGGCGATATGCCTATTTGTTTGGTTGTCTACTGTAATTGTGTGTCTTTTTATTTGCTAAAAACATTGTCTATGCTTTTGCCATTGATCACTTTACAAGACTGTAGTACAATGATAAATCCACGGTGTGGTGTTTTGAAATCTGTAGTATGAATAATGATTTGATTTACACTTGTTATATCATTTGCAGAATTGCAGTAGTAAAGTTTCCCACTTGGGACATTATAGGTTCATATATAATATCAGAGAGTATGTGTATTATGTTTCCTATTCCTGCGTGCAGAGTTTGTTTTTACTTCTTATTGGTGTTGAATGTTGATAGATTTGAAGTAGAGCTTTGTTTTTTTTATCACTGCTGATGGTAGAGTAGTGAAAGTCCATACCAACGCCAGAAAAGTCTGATATTAGGAATAGAGAGCCTTGGTTGGTGGAATGGTAGAGCCTTGTGGCATCTATGTTATAGGATAGAAGGATGCTCAGAATGTCTTGTTTTTGTAACAAGAAATTTAATTACGTACTAGATGAATAAGGTAGTTAGACAAGATGAAGTGACTGTAGGACAAGAAACAAAATGATTCCAAACAATATTCTATATGCAACACTTCTACACCTCAATGAACTACAGTTGTGATGATTTTATTATGAAATCATACCTAGAAACAATAGCCACATCTGGGTGATCCACTAATCCACCCAACAATTATCTGGTTTTTGTTGTTATGAGTGTTCGCCTAAACAATTCTTGCAATTGACCGCAACTCGAGAATCATCAAGTAAATATGACATACTATCTAAGCCCGCACCAAGCAGTAACTTGTGCCATACCATTGCTTGCAATGCTTTGTTTCTAGGGTGAATTACAAATTAGTCATGCTCCTAAAAACTTCAAACACATTAGTCATACATTAAAAAATCTTACAAAATAGTTAAAACAATTCTACAAATCAGTCATGTTCTTAATTTTAGTAACTTTTATATGTAATCTTACCTTTCTTAGTGAAATTGCATCCTTAGATACATATTTAATCAAATCATGTATTTTGGTAATTAAGATTCTCTCAAAATAAAATATCAACATATAAGAAACAAGAAACGATCAGTTCAAACCCTTTTGAAAATAAAGCAGACATCTTAGTCAAGCAAGCATCATCCTCATTTTGGGAAAAACAAAGCATCCTAGTTGAATTGATATAAGCACCCTCACTCATTCAAGTATTATATCTAATACATATAATTATCAAGCATCAAATCGACATGTATAAGATGTTTGGTATCTACTGAATGGAAGATTAATGAATTTTATGACGTTTTGAAACTATCATCCGTGCATCGTTCTGTACAACCTTTTTTATATTTCGCCCTAAATTCAAACATCATCAACAATATTAACTTACTTATAGCCACATGAATTTTCTGGAAATCAAGCATTTCATTGCTTAACAACAATCAATTTCCAGGAATTCAAGATCATTAAGGTTAAAACTAAATTCAAGCAACATTATCCTAAATTTGGACTTCATGCCCACTCAAAAGCTAGCATCTTGATATCAAACATCATAAGTTGTATGAGAATCAATGAGATTGAAATCAAGCATCATAAGAGCTTACAGACAAAAAGTGCATTTCTAAAAAACAAGTATTGGACAACGAAGTGCATCAGTTGGTAAGACGCTTCACCTCCAACTAATAGGTCGGGGGTTCGAGCCACCCTTTAGCCGTTTAAAAAAAAAAAAAAAAAAAAGCATTGTAAGATCCATAACCATGCTAAATAGATGATGATGCTTGCTTTAATGATAAAAATGCTTGCCTTCTTTTAAAATGGTTTGAACCGATCGCTTGTGCTTCTGACGTTTGAAAGTCTAGGGGATCTTAAACGTTGATTTTTTATTTGAGAGAATTTTAGTTACCAAAATATATGATTTGATTAGATATGTATTTAAGGATGGGATTCACTAAAAAATGTCAGGTTACATATAAAAGTTACTAAAATTAAGAAGATGACTTTGTAGAGAAGTTTTGATTAATTTGTAGGATGTTTTTTTTATGTATGACTAATGTATTGTAAGTTTAGTTTGTAGGAATATGACTAATTTGTAATTTTTCCTTGTTTCTAAGTATGGAAATGATAACTTCGGAAGTTTTTAATCATGGCCTGTTTAGGTATTATTTTACATACATTGTAGTTGTCGAATTGATACTTTTCTAAAGAATGCATGTCCAGGTCCTAAGATGGGTTTGGAGTCTTGGAGAGGTAGAATAATCACTTTTAGGGATATATGCAGAGTGAGTATCAAAAACATGAGATGATGCAAGCCGTGGAGAAAAAGTGGAACGACAACAGCCCCCCCTCTAGTTTTGCTTTTCTCTCAAGTCACATGTGAGATTTCAATTTGATTCATGGTGTAACTGTGTAAACCAGATGGACTTGATTTAGGTTCAGGTAATCTAAGTACAAATCACAAACAAACAAGTTGTAAAACAAAAGTGTAGGCCTGTTTCACTTTTCCGTCCCCACTCGCATCTGCCTGTTCTCATCATCCTCTTTTCCTACCTTTGTCTGTACAAATTATGTAAATCGAGATGATCCAAGTCGTACAGAAAAGGTGGATCAACTGCAGGCCTACATTTTTGCTTTTCTCCAACGTTACCTGGGATAATTGAGTCCATGGTATGTTGAATCCACATGCTGTAAAAATAAGATGGTGCAAGTCGTGGAGAAAATGTGGAACGACAGTAGGCTCAAAGTTTTGTTTTTTGCTTGAGTCACAATTGTACAATGTTTTGAGTTTCAACATAGGTTTAGGTGATATGTTTTCCTAAGATTTCACTGTTCCTGTTGTAAAATCTTAGGAAAAGTCAGTTTTTTTTTTCCTCTGAAGATTTGGGAAAACCACCCCACCCCCACCTAAAGTGTTTGGTACTCCCACCCAACTTACACTATATATGAAGTAGTTTTGCTAACTGGCTTTCATAGCTGTTTTTTTTTTTTGTATCAATCTTGTGTTTTTCTTTTTCCGTCCTTGATCTAGTTCTTTGAAAAGGTTCACTGGCCATGCTTAGTTGGGTCAGGTGTACACTTCAGATTTCGGAATAAGGTGTCTTTTCATTAGTCTGAGGGGTAGAGTAGTTTCTCTGATAGACTGGTAGCAATGTGGATATGATCAATGACAGAAATCCTCCAGTATATTTGGAAGAGTTGTGATCTCCGTTTATTATTCAGGATTTGGAATTTTGGTGAGTGAAGTAGGCAAGTAGCTAAGTTCTGTGCAGTGAACTCTGGCATTGCATAAGTTCTGATGTGGTTCTAATGGTGCTTGTAGTTAAGTGAAAGAGTTAAGCTTGCACGAAATCGAAAATCTATAAGTGAAAGAGTTAAGCTTGCACGAAATCGAAAATCTATCCTACAAAAAAGGCATCTCCCAGAGGCACCTATTTTCCTAAAGTCAAACCCAAATCCAATTCACTGTATTAGCTGTTTCTCAGATACATGAAAATTGGGTATATAAATGAAGTTTACATTCATAGCTGCTTAATGGAGGTCGTGAGGAACAATCTGAGAATTAGATCATATCAATTTCGTACTAATGTTCAGCATCTGCATTTGCTTAACCTCAATCTCCATATTATACCAGATGAGTTGACTGTGGAACAAAGTCGTATTGTTCTTCAAAACTCTGTCATTAGTGATTTATTTAATGACTTAATCCTTGAGCATCTTATTCCATGCAGGGTGGGTGCATGATGATTTTCCGTAAATAAGAACTGTAAATGATAAAGCAGGTGTGCATGTCTTTTAAACTTGCCTGTAGACACAAGTCAACAACACAGACAAATGTTGTTCCTTCTATCAGTATTATGTTTTCACTTAGCTATTTATTCAGGTTAATTATCACTGCTTGCCCAATGTGCACTTCAATTGCTTATCTTTACAAATTATACAGAAAATCACCTCACAAGTTTCATTATTAACTGAGAATGTTGTAATGTTTTGATTCTCAGGCTATAGTATGTTGATGGAGCCGAAGCCGTTTTGAATAAACGGATGGATTCGAACAATGGCTGCCTCGATAATCTGGATGTATTTTGTGCATTTGTGGCAATTACGAATGATGTAAACTGCATATTCCTCCCTTTTTGTTCGAGTTGTATACCATAATTGTATTCTACATTTCTTATTCACTGTGAAAGACGTCTCAGCTTGTCTAGTAGGGATCAACCTTGGGTATTTCGTCAAGTCTAACGATTGCTTTTTATGAATCCCCTCACTTCATGTCTCTATTCTCTTGCTTAACTCTGAAGCCTAATCTAGACCCTAATGTTCTTGACTAGTAAACCTTTTGACCAGTTTATTAGTAAATCTTTCAACCCAGACTAGTAATTTTTTCGACCCATAATTGTGGCAGCCTTGCTAGCAAGATCCTCTACGCGTAAACCGCTGAGCCCTTGCAGATGTACAAGGTTTCTGCTTGACTAAATATATTGAGTTTATTACTTAGTTGTCAGTCTAGTTTGTCTAACGTTCAAATAAGTTCTTAGATTAATATTTTGAACTTTAACTAGTCAATAAATTTGGCGTTTGACTACAAAAGTAGCCGTTGAGTTTTGAGATTTGAACGGTACCATAAATTGTCGGTGACATACTAAAGACAAGACAAGACATCCATAATTCAATCATACACTTGAAACCAAATCCGTGTGGACAAAATTTATTGTATACTAACGGATAGAATCACACTTCAACTGTGGCTGGGTAATGGCTAGGGGATCCAAGAAACTAGATATTGACAGAGGACTATAACATTAGTTTCAGCAAAACGAGGAGTTGGATAGTCTTGCTGAGTCGAGAAATAATTGACTACAGCACGGACTAATATTATCACGAAATTTATATCATAGATACGTATTACCTATTCAGAAAACTCATTAATGGCTAGAGTACTAAATAAGATAAAATATATTTTTAAATGAAATCAAATAAGCTTGAGGATTAACCATGCTCAAGTTAGTTGTTGTGGGAAAAAATGTTAGGGATCAGGAAAGTATGTTTTGAGCCTAAGTTCGTATCTACAGAGCTAGGAAAGCAAGATTTAGACCTCTTTAAGACCAGTTTGTCGTGGACAAACCAGGTAGTGGATCAACTCAAGCTTTGGAGCGCAAAGAGAGTAAATACAGTGAGATATGGTATGTGACCTTACAAGTGAATAAATGAGACTACATATAGATTTGATTCGGGAAATCGAATCAACTGCTCGTATCAACACGTGGTCCGGATAATAGGGGTAGTCGTTCATCGTGTGTCCAGGCTCGGACCTATTGTAGACTATAGGTCAGAGAATACTTCTAGGCCGGACTTCTTGACTTCTACCATAATTCGTACTGTGGTCTCTAGGTCGGATCCCCGAGCTAGAGGATATGAATTGTGTGTCCTGACTTCTAACACAATCTGTAACGTGGTCTCTGGGTCGGACCCCCGAGCTAGAGGATACAAATTGAATTTCTTCTTAAGTATGCGATTTCGGTTAGAGCGGTACTTCTCGTTTTTTGCATAATTCGTCTTTTCTGCTGATAATTCATCCAAATAATAATAGTAATTCATCTTCATGACTTTAATATAATTCGCCTGCCTTTAATTCGATTTATACTAGTTCTTTCAAATTAAAAGGGACTGATTTAGTCATAACAGTCGTTGTGATTTGTGAAACATTTCACTCAAGTGAATGTCCATGCATTCCGTAATGTATTGATCCTTGTTCCTTAGTAGCATTCACCTACTGCAAATGGCACTTTATGAAGAGATACTCAACTCAACATCATCTTCATATTTATATAGTTCACTACATTTTTATTTATTATCAAAGTCTTCCCTTTTTTCTAAAAGAAAACTCAGTCACTGTGCTGTGCGGATAACATATTCTATTTCCATTTTGAAAAGATAGATAGATACTCTTACTTTATGAGTCCTTGAAAGCCAGTTTGGGTAGATTTGCTGAGCCTTGCCAGTACCAGTTACTACATTCCAAAACCACACCTTTTCAACCTCAAACAGAAGCAGTACCACCACTCTTGCACATCACACAGCAGTATAATCAAATTTCATGTGGTAAATCTGTCCACTTTACAGTGAGAATCGTTGTGGTGATCTCTTTCGCAGTAACATTCTCTAACCAAAGAATTACTTTTACAGTCACAATCGCTGTCGCAATCTCCTTCCCAGTCACATTCTCAATAACCTATCGTACATGATCCAATTACAGAAATCTGATGTAAAGCAAGGAAAAGAAAAAAGAAACAAGCAAGACATACTAAAAGACATACATCTAACATTGAAAATAATAGTATCCACCTCCCCACTAAAAGGGAAACAAATACTACATAAAACTGTCTCAAACAAGTTTCCCTCTGAACATAACACAACAGTCAATTTCCTACCACATAAAGACAGCCAGCCAAGCTAAATCATAAACCATCCTATTACACAACCCCAAATTATCTAAAATAAACATTAACTGGACTGGAATGGCTGGACTGCCGCTCACTTTCACATTCACTTTCTCTTTTTGGCCGGTGGTTGATCCTCATCGTCATCATCATCTTCCTCCTCTTCCTCGTCGTCATCATCACCCTCCTCCTCATCCTCGCCATCTTCGTCATCATCCTCCTCATCATCACTACCAGCTCCGTTCCCGTTGGCTGGTGGGTCTGTCTCGGGGTCATCTGCATCATCATCTTCTTCTTCGCCACCTGAGAAGTCTTCATCGCCATCGTCATCATCATCCTGATCATCCCCACCCTCGTCATCGTCTTCATCATCCTCGGTATCGCTTCCATCTGTGTTTTCAGGTCCTGGCTTTTCCGATTTATGAAGCTCATCAATGGGAAACCTGTGACCAATCATAAAGTCAATTATTATTTCTACAAGCATAAGCAGTTATTTTGAAGTTTAGCTCTTTTTTAACTAGGGCATGTCTGTAGTAAAGAAGATACCTCTATACAAAATACTATGTTTTCAAGCACTGCATACATAAAAACATTCAAACTGAGCAAGAAGCCAAGAACTCACGCAATTGTAAATCAAGCAATTGTAGAACCCTTAGGGAGGAAACAATTAACACACCCGAATAAGGACTCTGTTAATGTTTTTCACAGCAAGTAGGAGCAAGTTTTAGTCTTTTTTTAAAATCAAATGCAAGGGGTATTACCTTTTCTCTGTCAAGCCAGCTACCCCATCAGCTTCAGTCAGTAGAGATCCGGTCTGTTAAGATCAGGTAACCCATCGAGTGAGCACAAGGAGAAACACGATAAATTCAACACATGGGTGCAAATGCAAGAAGAAACATGATTTAGGCAAGAAAAAAAAAAGAAGCATCTTTTGAAGTAAAACAACTAAACAGGCTTTAAAACATTAATGAAGTCGTTAAAAAAGAGGGCGCAATACAAATATTGTTACATCTTCAAAGTTCAAACATAACAAGATGCAGTTAAAGATCAAAAGTAAAGCCCAAATCTTTAATCGAATACCGACAATTCATAAATTCATGTACAATTTAATACTCTTCACAAACGGTGACGTAAGTCCATGCGGGGAAAATAACAAAACACGCATGAGTAAAACGCAGCTATTAAAGAAAAAACACACGAACGACATTAACGATAAAAACTACCAACGAAAATGAGGGCATCCTAGTTGCACATCATAGACCAGGAACAACATTCTTAACAATAAATTACAATTTGTCCAAGTTATATTCTGCAGGGCCAACCAGTCTAAACCACTTTTCCGTCATAGAAACTTGACTAGGAACTCACAGCATTGCCGTAACAACCAAAGCTAAAATTCAACATCCGGCAGAAAAATAGTAAAATCCGGAAAAGCCTCAACAAAATCCATCAATTTCAATTGAACTCGTTTCAGTCCAATTAACAACATGAACTAATTACATACATTAATTAAATTGAAAACAGAACTACCTCATATCCTAGGGTAAACACATTCAATGAGCTAATAACCAGCCAGTGTATAATCAACACAACCAATTACAACCAACTACTCACATAAACCCTAATAAAATAACCCCGTACGACTCACCGCACCACAAGATTTGCACACAAAAAAGGCTTGGCAGAACAAACCAGCAACGACACGACCCACATCAGGAAACTCCAAATCCAGACCAAAAACGCAAATAAACGAGAGAAAGATGCAAATTGAAGTGTAAAGATAAGAATTTTACCAACAAAAGCAGGATAACGAGGGTTTTTTGAGCGGCCAAGAGAGACTCAACAACAGCAACCTGAAGAATAGAGGAGCAAGCAAAGCCTCGTTGAGCAAGAGCATTCATCTCAGAGGTAAAATCAGTTGCGAGCTCCATTGAAAGGGAAGAAAATCAACTGAAATTCTTCTTCTTGAGCTGTAAACGGAATAGAAATTCAGAGTAAGGGTGGAGAGAGAAAGAAAGGGTAGGGTTAAATATGGTGTGTGTGTCCAAACGTCACTTAGAACTAAAAGGAAATGAAATAATAATACTATATTATACAAAAATGTTGTCACTGCAAGAAAATAAATTTTTATTCACTAGGGTTTTATTCATTGGGTTTAAGATGTGGGTTTCCATTGGGCTGTCTTGTTGGGCTTAGACTTCCCAATTATAGACAACCAACTCAGACTCGTGTTCCCGATTATTAGTCGTTTTACAAAACTTTATATATATATACTAATATACCTAAACTTGATAAAGTAGTAAAAACAATCTCAACATACACATTACACAAAAATAACACATGTTGTCATCAAAATTCTTGTTATTGTATACTTATAAAGGTTACTTGTATTGTTAGAGTGAAGATATACACTATTGATTGATTGTACATCTATGGCATTATATTCTAGTGTAAAAAATACTAGTAATAAAACTCGTCTTTTCTTGTGTAAATAAGTTTTCAACTAGGTTTTGCAATGCACTCTTCTCAGTGTAAATTGGGAAGAAGAGTAAACTGGTACCTAGCTAGACATTCTAAACATTCTGATGAAAAAAAAAAGTCCCCAATTTTATTCATCCACTTACAAATGTAGTTTACCAACAATTGGCATTTTAAATTTATAATTGATCCACACATGTTGGTGTTATGATATTAGTCATTGTCAACTAGACCTCATACATTTATTCTTATAGCGACCTAAAATGCCTCGCATCATATGAAGGAGTGAGTGAGAGTTGTGCTCTATTTATACACAACTTGAGGGTCTAGTATTTTCCATAGTGCAAAGACAACTTGGAGTCTTAAACAAAGATACTCATTTGGAAGATTTTACCCAAAATCCAAAAAGGGAGATAATCATTTGGTGTGATGGTGTGTAAAAGTGGGGTTGGCTCGCTAGTCTTGAGTAGTTTAGCTCGTTTTAGTTCTTTAACCTGTATTAGGTTCGGCTTCAGTATATTTAGATGGATATGATCTTCTATGTAACCCGGTGTAGGACCATTTTTGGTGTAGGACTTTCTTGGAGTCCGACATAGGAACTTCTATGTAATCCGGTGTAGGACCTTTCATGGTGTAGGACTTCTTAGAGTCCGACATAGTACCTTCTATGTAACCCGGTGCAGGACCGTTCTCGATGTAGGAATTTCTTAGAGTCCTTCATAAGACATTCTATGTAACCCGGTGTAGGACCTTTCTTGGAGTCCTTCATAAGAACTTCTATGTAACCCGGTGTAGGACTTCTCTTGACCTTCTTGATCTTGATTTTGGTCTGAGACTAGGTGAGTTGGCTCTTGGACTTCTCTTGATCTTCTTGATCTTGCTCTTGGTCCGAGACTAGGTGAGTCTGATCTTGAATCTGCAAATCAAAGGAAATGGTTAGATCCTTTTGGGCCGGTTTACATAAGACAAACTGGGCTCGGACTCAACATGTTAATAAGGGGTTGATCAAGCGAAGTCTTGGACCCCAAAACTCGTAGAATGAAGTATATGGAAGTTCATACTTACCTAATGAGGAGGAAGTGAGCTCCTATTTATATGTGGAGGCTCTTTGAAGTAGTCCATGAATGAGTGACAAGTGTACGATCCGGATTCATCCAAGCTTGGGCTTGGGCTTGGGATATTAATGGACTTGGCCCAAGTTAGGTAGATGAGACTTTAATATAGTTCAAATGTAAGAGCCCAAAATGAAGTGTGAGTGTCAGCTTCTTGATTTTAGTGTCATTCGAAACCCGAGTTGGACCTCCTTTGAAATTTGGAGTAAGACATTAAATCTTAAAACATCTTAAGTCGTCTTAATTCATCAATCCTTAGGTCGGACTTATTTGTATATATCATGGTGTTCTTGGCCTAGACCCCCACTTGATTTTAAACTGGTGCAAGATATTAAAGACTTGTTGAAGAAATTTCAAACGATTCAAGGGCTTTTGTCTATTGAAAATGTAACTCTGCAGCAAACGTTTTGGCTAAACATGAAAGTACCCGGCTCTCACCTGAATCTTTGAACCATGATTTATGTAGTTTCTTTTGTCATTCGTGGTTAATTTCTACCCTAGGCGATGATATCGGGTCACTAGACCCCGTATTATTTCGAGTCGTACTATAACTGACTAATTTTCTATCTATATATTATATAGTTTTAAAAAACTTGAGGGTATTACATTTTTTTTAAGCAGCTCTTACAATTTTATGAGAATGTAGAATTGGACTACAGTTGCAATTCAAATAGGAGTGATAATCAAAGATCTTGTAACTACGGTATGAGAACATCTCAGGTTACATTCACGTAAATTGTATATCAATATCAATGTCAATGGCATCACAAAATCTGCAAATCCAAAGTGATTAAAACAGGAAACAGGGCTATAAATCGTTTAACTTCAACTCTGAAGATGATCATATATCAAAAGACACCTTCAAAGTATACTGTGTTAGCCTACAAAAGATCTCCTACACATGGCATTTACAGTTCAGACACAGGAAAGTCGTCGTCTATGTTAGTGATTCACAAGAAGGCCACAAAAGCTGAATGTTTCAAAACATCTTGAAACATAAGATCAAGAACCAAATCAGTTTATCAGCCGCATCTCGTTGTCATCAAAACAATCTGGAAGCTGGTGCGAAAAATACTGCAACAAACCGATCGAGCAAATGTTAAGAACATATTGGTCGTATCATATAGTGTTTGAACAGTGAGTAAAGAAGTATTCAAGGATGGCTAGCATCCTGAAAAAAAGGATCATATACCTGTGAGGCTATATCAACAAAAACGTCAAGACTATCTTGATGTTCAAGTCTGTTGGGGTACTCTCCAATAGGCTCATTTAGCTTAGTTTGCTCTTTGTAACAGAAATCGCTAATTTGGCGATTTTGGACAGTGAGATTCGGATCTGCTTTAACCGTAGAACATTTATATTGCATATCATGCTGCCCTGAAAATGGACAATGAGTCTGCTGAAGTTGAGAACCAACTTGAGAAGTCATAATCATCTGAGTTGGAACACCACTTTGCTGCATCTGATTACTTGCATTGAAAGCTGGTGGTGACTGTGTGTATGGTGCAAATTCAGGGTCACAGGGCGTCTGCCATGTATTAGGTAACCTTAAACCTTTTCTTTCGGGATTCTGTGTTGGAGCACTAAGAACACTTTCAAGCATTGGAGTAGAAGCATTTCCAAGCATTGGAGTAGAAGTAGAAGCATTTCCAAGCATCGGACTACAAACATTTCCAAGCATCGGACTACAAATATTTCCAAGCATTGGGGTAGAAATGTTCTCGGGATGCATCTGAGGATAAGGAAAACAATTCTGTGGAATCGTATTTGAAGGAGAAAAGAGCAAGGGATTTTGATTTGCGGGATAGAAACTTCCAGATTTAGGGAAGATTTGATTTAAACTGTTCATCATCCCTGAACCACTGAAATTATGAAACAGTCCAACGTTGGTAGAAGTCATGGCACGACTGTGATCAGCAGTTGATGCAGGGATTGCAGCAGCAGCAACGCTACTGCTCTCGCTCGACCTTCTCTTCATTATGCCCTTTCTGAACTTCTGAAATGTTTATAATGGAGGGAAAGGGAAACTTGAGGTTAGATTTCCACTTAAAATCGCAAGAACAATCAATGTTATGACAAGTTCCCCTATCGAATTGTAGTAGGTTACTAGAGTATGGAATGAACTTGCACTTCGGGTAATCTGGTACAACACCAACTAACCAAGCATATTGAGATGGATATTCATTTTGTTCGTGGACAAGTTGCCCGTGGAAAGATTCACGTGCTCCATGTCCCTTCACGTTACCAGATTGCAGATATTTTCACGAAGGGACTTCCTAGACTAGTGTTTGAGGATTTTGATCCAGTCTAAGTGTTCGTCCTCTTGTTCTACTTCTAACTAACTTAAGAATCATGATATTCCAAAGAGCAACTTTTCATGTGACAAAAACAGAAAATAATAATTTTGTTTAAACAAGTACCTGCAGATGACTAGCAACATTCTCCCGGTTTAAACTTGGTTCCTGCATGATCTCGAGTATCTTTGTCGGAATGACTTCTGCAGGAGAGTGTTACAATGTTTAAATGACAACAACCAGACAGAATAACGAACAAAACATTCCGTAGAAGACAACAATAAACGAATGTTAATTAGATCATATCACTTACTACTTCTATCATCCGCTTCGAGCTGCTCCACCGCATTCATAAACTTATCGTGCAACTCAGGCGTCCAATTCACTCTCTTACGAAGCTTCTTGTGCTTCCTCTTAGGTGTATCACTTTGGTCAGATTCTGTCTCATACTTTTCAGAAAGTTCATCCTCGTGACTCCTTTCAGAAGATCCCAACCTCTTTGTTACATACTCAGGTAGTTTCTTGAGATCCTCTATTTGCACAGGCTTTACGAAATAGTCCTGAGCTCCACTCTTAATGCCTTTAACGATTTTTTTAGGATCGGTCTCCGTGGATACCACTGTGTTACACAAAACAGCATACATGTCAGCAAAATTCAAGCTGAGCTTCCTAATCTGGTTAAAATAAAACAACATTCTCAATCCGAACTTACTTATAACCGGAACATCAATCTCAGAACATATCGTCTCTAGAAGCTGGAATCCATCCATATCAGGCATCATGATATCAGTAAGCACGACATCGAAATCATCTCTGTTTTCCCTTAACAGGGCAAGGGCTTCAGTGGCCTTAGTTAAAGAAATAGCTGTAACAGCAGAAAATGCAATTCAGTAAGCACGACATCGAATTCCGATCATTAAAACTGTAACAATGATAAGATTCAAGGTCATAACTCAAAGTACTAGAAGAGTAAACAATAATCAGATTAAACAAATTGCAAGTTCCACTTGCAACAGCTGAAAATATCAACTGTTACATTCAAATTGCAAAATTCACAGGCCAACAATCGTCCAAGACTAGTAGAACTTGTTAATCTTCAAAACAAGAAAAGGCACAAAGTAAAATCAACACGTCCCAAGTACAATTTAACGTCAAGTTCCAAACTTTTTCATCAATTTAGCCAAATTAATTCCTTAGTCAAACAAATATCAACATACCCAGTTGAACTTGAACCAAATTAAGCGTGTACCGGTCATAAAAATCCTACCTTTATAGCCACATTGTTCAAGATTTCGAGCAAGGATTTTGAGAGAAACTGAGTCGTCATCAATGGCAAGAACACGTAAAACTCTGTTTTGCAACATTTCTTTCAGAGATTGCAGAAATCTGCAGTTAGAGAGTTGGATTCTGTATGTTCTACTTCTGAATTCTTGAAATTGTTAGGAAGATTTCGCAAGGTTACTTAGTCGGTTAAGTAGAGAATGCAAGGAAAGAAAGGCAACGGGAAGATTTTATTGGAAATTCTCATGTGACACGATGGGAAGTATGCCTTTCAGAATGTAATGTTTCCATAATTGAGTTTTTAACTTTTAATACTTAAAAATAAATAACTAATAATAATGGGACTTTAGTTAAAAATTTATAGTTATTAGCTAACTCAATATGATACATTATATCCAGATATAAAAATCTGAGGTACATAAAATTATTATACTGCTGGAGCGGACATATCTCCACTCAAATCGAACATTTTATAAATAAAAAATTCAATTTCTATTGAAAAAAAATACTCAAATTTTATACCAATGAGTCTCTGAGTAGCTAAAACAAAGCACCACAAAACAAAAATTCTTGAAATCATAAACAAAATAGTTTGTGATTTTCACTTTTTGGGGTAGCTGTTTGAGCTGGAATGATTTGATCAGAGGACACAACGTTGTTTAATAGGATAGCAGAGAAGAATAAGGCCACACATAGCCACGAAAGTCTAATTGAATTGTACCGATTCAATATTCGGAACCCTAATTTCAATATTCATCCAATTGGGGATTTTGATTTGAAGTGGAAAGGATGGAGAATTAGTAGAATCATGCATAAACTAGTAGTAACCTGTTAGTTTCCTACTTTCCTGTCAGAAGGAAGTTAAAATAACTAGTAATGTAAACCTAAAATGGAATTAATAATTTCTTACCAATAAAACACTGTCTGACTCTTTTTGGTCGTTTAAATAATGATATATGAACATGTTTTGAATATAACATGTTTTACTTATTGAGTGTTTGTGAGGATGGAAACGACACTTATCGAGTAAGGTTAGAGGTGGCATTATAGTTATGCAGAATGCCCTAAGAGTATCGCAAGGATACCACGGTGTAGAAGGTTAGATGTTGGTGAATTTTACGTAATTTTGAGAATCCTAAAAATAATTTGCAATGAAGAGGTTTTGGTAATTGATTAAGTAAGACTTGTTCTCTTTAATTTAATATTTAATTAGTTCAATAAATTTCAGATTGAGATAACATAGTGTAATTTACCAATAAGAGAGTGAGGTGGGAATATATAATAGTGCAATATCAATGGGATGGAGTTTAATAAAAAGACTTCTTTTAATATGTTCAATTCATTCATGTATTAAGGAATGTAATGATGTTGCAAGCAATTTAGCTAAGTTATGTTGCTCTTTTGGTGGATTCTCAATGAATAATCTGGTAGATGATTTATGAGAATTCTTATCGAAGCTCCAACTCACATATAGTTCAATGATGAATCAATGTCTTCGACTTGAGTAGACTGCGAATTATGATAAAATATATCGAATTTAACTTTTTACCCAAACAAATTCGATTGTTTATGCGATTTGCCCCTCTCATTTGCTATATTGCAAAGTGTTCCCTTAACTCTCATATGTATCATTAGAGTATAATTTCATCAAGAATATTAGAAGTTGGATAAATAAATTTGGGTCAACTTAGAGGGGAATAAGAATAGTCCGTGCCAACTAGTGGCAGAATCGTAGCACTGCAAATTGGATTATTGAAATTCTAGCCATCGACCAATGGAGAGTGAGAATTGAAGAATCAATCTGTAACATATTGATTGCAGCACATTGGGTCTCTGAGTTTTCTACTCCTATTCCATTCCTCAATCAATCCTATCCATACCAAGTCAACCAACCAAAACCCTAATCTACCATCGTAATCATCGATTTCCGCTCAATTTCCCAATGGCGTCGGAGATCGAGGTCGTCGAGGAGGAGGAGGAGCTCGAATCCGCAGATCACCGACAGCACCAGACGATTTCCGATGCCGGAGCGGCTGCCGAGGTCGACGACGATAGCTTGAGGAACGACGTGTATACGGCCGCGGCGTACGGTGACCTGGAGAAGCTGCAGCGTTTGGTGGAGACCGAGGGTTGCTCGGTTTCAGAACCGGATAATCATGGTTACTATGCTCTACAGTGGGCCGCGCTTAATAACCGGTCTGCTGCTGCTCAGTATATTGTTGAGGTAGTTGAGATATTATTGGATTGCGTTTCTTTTAATTGTTTGTGATTGGTGATGGAATTGGATAATGGTTTGAATTTGCTATGTGCTGTTTTGATTGAGATCTTTGAGATGAGCTGAGTGACGAGGGGAAGATGAATCAGTAGCGAGCAATATTATGTAATATTGTACATGAGCTGAAATAGCTGCATGACTGCATCATAACAAATATGATTCATAATCTATTGAAATATCACTTGCTCTTGTTATAGTCCTTGGTGGAGTTTGTTATGGACACGGTGTGTAATGAGAGCTAGACATGCTCTTCAGTGCAGTGCCTGCTCTTAATATTTAGTAGTTACTTTCTCTACTCTCAATGACAACGTTATGTTCTCATTTCTCACATTTCCAGTCTCCTGCAGCTCAATTTTCTGATTGTATCAGTTGCCCTGCTCCATAATCTACTCTCACGCTTTCGTTCCTTTCCATTGAGTCTTCACGTGTTGAACCATATTTGTCCAGTTGTGTACTGGAGATACCAATCTATCTAAGATCATAAATGTAGTTCTGCATGCCAACGATCCTTGACTGGCTGACCCTAAAAATCAGAATCAGAAAATCGAGTTGCAAGTTGCAACATGAATATAGTCTTCACAAATATTTATTTCTTGACAAGAATTGTTTCATAGTGAAAAGAAATTCTTTAGCTCCTTTATTTGATTAAGTAGCATTTCCATACTTGTATTAATTTCTCAAAGATACACATTACAGATTATGGGGAGAATGAACTGAAATATTGGAGTGAAGTTCGTCATGTTTAGTTTTCTTGTGATCTTTTATATCTGATGATACCATTGTTTATCTTCAACAGCATGGAGGTGATATTAGTGCACGTGACCATACAGGTCAAACAGCTCTGCACTGGAGTGCAGTGAGGGGTGCGATTCAAGTTGCTGAGCTCCTGTTGCAGGAAGGAGCTCGAGTCAGTACGGCTGATTTTAATGGCTATCAGGTTTGTTTCATATTATGTGTAGATTAACCATATAGGAGTAGTATAGAACTATAAAGAATTGATGATCATTCTCCAATCTTAATAGTTCCTATGCAATCTCTACTTCTATCAGTTTGCTCTTGGCATTCAAAATCTAGTTCTAATAGGTTTCTGGGAATGATAATTTAATAAAATATTTTATGACAAACTAAATTAATAGTTGAGAAAAGAAGCGTAGGCTGAAGTTGGATTTTAACAGAACTACTAGTATTGTTTAGTCTAGTAACTTTGAGAAAGTAAAAATAAAAAATGATACTATAATCTTGAAATTAACCTGCCACCCTGGGAATGCACACCCCTTTGCTTGTAATAGTATCATTGTGGTATATATTAATTTGTTTATATTACAATTCTCTATCAAAATTCTGAAGTTGGCTTGTAAGTAGCAGTGTATTAAAAGTAGTTAGAATGTTGGAGGAGTAAAGTAGAAGACATAAAAGACACTATACCATTTAAATTATACCAGTGCAACAAGGATAGTTGATACATCTTTTTTCAATTTATTTTGCAAATTGCACGAATTGAGTTATGGTAAGGAAAGAGTTTCTTTGTATCATGTCAAAGAATTCTCAAACAAAGTGCATTAGACTTCTCCCACAGAAGGTTTTAATATTTGCAAGGTAACTCGTCCATATAGGTAATTAGTTTAAGGTTAATAATCAACTCTTCTCCTGTGTATCAAACCATTATTAAATTAGTATTTGTTTTTTTGGTCAATTACTATCTGGAGAGACATCAAATAACTTCTTACTTATTGGGAGTTTCTAGCATCTAATCACATTCCAACACTGTATTACATTCCTACTGTTACATCGAAGGACCACACCTTTAAACTTAAAGCAGAAAATTATAATTGGAAACTGCAGAGAGAAATGATCAATTATCAAAACATTTAAAGTACCAAGAACTTGTCATTCAGTAAGAGAACTCTGATCTTGAAACATTTCTTGTGTGTTATAATGTGTTCTTTGGATAGGATTTATAGAGGTCAGGCGATCACCTTAATTTGTTTCTAGCAAGTGAAATAGGAATGTAATATAAAGTTGGAGTTTGTCGGGGCTTCATGAGTAGTTGTGTGTGTTTAATATTGGCATTTTTAAGATGCAATTGATTTTACATTTTTGTTGTATCTGTAAAATATGCAGTACATTGCTGGCCTTTATTGTATTTCTCAATGCCCTTAATTTGATGCAGACCACACATGTTGCTTCACAATATGGTCAGACGGCTTTTTTGTATCATATTGTCACTAAATGGAATGCTGATCCAGATATTCCAGATAATGATGGAAGAAGCCCTTTGCACTGGTACTTGACAAAAGTAATTTAATTTTTCGTTAGAATTGTGTCAGACAACATAGTCATCCATGTTTTTTTACCCCTGTACCGATTCGATTGTTCGTCCTTGAGTAATTGAATTGAGATGGTTCACTGCCTAGATGACTAGCTCTTGCCTTGTTCTTTTCTTACCCTTTAATGCTTTACTGCTTTAGTTCACTATAATATTATTTGAATTGTTGAAGGTGCCTGGAAATGCCCTTCCCAATGTTTCTGTTTACCTTAATTAAACTTAGCAAAAGGACTCTGGTACCATGTTTAGTAATTATGGTATATTTTTTGATTGCATTACCTCTGCATGACAATATTCTTTACTTGTAATTAGTTGCTATGTTGCTTTTTCATTAATTTTACAGTGCCCGGTGGTCATCAATCACGTAGAATGTTTATATTAGTACTTTTTGGAGTCTTATTTGTTTCATGTACACATCTATCCAGCATGAATGGTTTGTATCTTCAGTTATATATACATCAGTCATTTTTCTCTCTCTAGCCTTTTATTCTGTGTTTAGCCTTATATATCCCTTTGGTTGTAATAACACATGATTTTTTTTTGTGTGGGATAAATGCAGGGCTGCTTACAAAGGCTTTGCAGATTGCATTCGTCTATTGCTATACCTCAATGCATATAGGGGACGTCAGGATAAAGAAGGTCAGTGAAAGTGCTTTATGGAGTGGTTTGTTCTATTTTGTCATCGCCCCTCTTGTACAAGTGGTGATTGATGTGGTGTTAGTGCATGATATATAAAACTTTTCTACAAGAGTGTCTGATACTTAAATTGCACTATAGGTTGCACCCCTCTCCATTGGGCTGCCATTAGGGGTAACTTAGAAGCCTGCACCGTGTTAGTACAGGCTGGGAAGAAGGAGGATTTGATGGTTACAGATAATACTGGCCTCACACCTGCACAACTTGCTGCTGATAAAAGTCACAGACAAGTTGCATTTTTCCTTGTAGGTATTCCAAATATATTGAGTGTCTTTTTTGCAAGCAACCTTATAGTTTCCGAGGTTGGTGTGAATCGATTGAAAAAATGTCGGTTACTGGACATGTAAATGAGTAATCTACACCTGATGTGTATGCTCCTGATTTCTGTTGCTTAATAATCTGTTCCTCTTCACTTGATAGTTCTGGTTATTTACTGTTGTTATTGTGTACTGCCTCCGTCCTGCTAAGCTTGCTTCGCTTCCTTTTGGTCTTGTTCTTAAGAAAGCCAACAGTTTATTGTTTGTTGTAGGAGAGAGAAATAATAAGGAGTGGGAGAAAGTATATGAGAGATAGGAGAAAGAAATGATAAAGAATGGGAAAGTATGAGTGATAGATAATGAAGTAAGAAGGATAATGGTTAGTGGGGTTTACTTTTGCTATTTTGAGAATGAGGCTATATTAACGGGACAACCATATAAGGAAAGATAGACAAGTTTAGCAAGACGGAGTGAAAATTCCCTTTGCTCTAATTCCAAGATACCGAGAATTATGAACCTCTTACCTTCCAATGGGGCAGAATATTGTTCAAGTATGTTTTGGACATAAACTTTATACTGTTCGGATTTGATATGCAGGGGAACGCCAGGAAGTTATTTGACAAGCAGTGGGATGGCAACAGTTTCCTTGGCAGACTTTCAAAATTAGGGCTTGCTCCTTTGCTTTGGTGCATAATCTTTCTGTTGCTTGGCACATATATACATTCTGTAGTCACAGGTATTGTTTATATTCTCTTGTCATGAGAAACGGATATTATCAACTCCACGAGCAGTCATTAAGAATCTATGTTACTTTTCATCAATGCAGCTTCTAATTTGCCAAGATTAACAGCCGGCTTTGGTCTTTTTGCTTGGATGGGTGTATTCTTGGCCACTGCTGGACTAATTCTCTTTTATAGATGTAGCAGGTGATTTTAAATTATTTCTGGAATTTAATTTTTTCAGGGGAGAGCATTATATTCCACTATTCCTTGTGCTTTTTTCATTTTCATGTCTTGTGTTGGCTGAGACATACTATAGTAGTATACTATTTTGGTCATAAAGGGCAAAGCCATGAACATCATAACACCTGGATTTTTGTGTTGCAAAGTTACCTCAGGGTATTTATATCTGTTGCAAGGAGCTTGCAAATGAGACTGTTAAAATTAAAACTCTTTGGCTAAGAATTATTTCTGCCCAAGCTTAAGATAATTATTCAATTAGTAGTTTAGTGTATCAAAAGAATTAATGAAAATAACTCTATAGATAAGCATATTCTTCTCTACTCTTGTTTATGATTTTTTTTCTGAGAGTTTTGTTTCCTTTGGCTTGTTCCGGTGCTCACATGTTGAGACTGTAACATAAGTGACAGTGGTTGCTAAGTGAATACTAGTGTAGCGGAGCTTCATTACTATGTGCTACTAGCTGTATGTAAACATAAAGACAATTGCTAGTTGTCCTTACAGCAAAGAGCATGTAATAGTGTTCATTATTGTAACTTAAAGAATATTAGACTGCGTTCAGATGTTAATATTTGTTCTAGATGATTATACTTTGTTTTCCAAGAGAACATCGTTGAAGAGCTTAGTTTAAGTTTCGGCTTATAATAGTTTCCCCTTGGATTTCTATTATAATTAAGTTCCTTTTAATTTGTGTTCCTTCCTTCTCTTTCCGCTTTTAAATGCTTATTGGTTTCCCTTTCGATTTCTATTATATTTTCTTTTTAATGACCTGATTAAGTTCCTTTTGATTTGTGTTCCTTCCTTCTCTTTCTGCTTTTAAATGCTTATTGGTCTCCATTTAATCATCATGGTGTTGCCGTGCGATGTTAACTTGTTTGAAGAGTTCAATTTTGCTTCCTCAGGCAATCGAAAATATTGTGGTGGGGTTACTGGATTCTTTGTGGTTATTATTTTCTTGCTCATGTGTGTCTTGCTATGGCTTGCAGTAATGATATTCTTTTGTGTATCGTGTACTAAGATTAAAGAGTAGTCCCTGATTGAGTTCGGTTTTTTTTTTTTCCATCTGTAGGAAGGATCCTGGGTATATCAGAATGAACACACGCAATCCTGAAAATATGAAAGATGATGTAAGTCAGTTCTTCCTTGGTTATTAGTTTGCTGGCTGAACTTCAATTGGTCGCTCAGTATATTGCAGCACTGCAGCTATTGAATAAGATGTCCTATTTATTATTATGCTTTTGTTATATTGATGTATTGTTTGTATCCACCCCAAGAAGTTTGTTACTTTTGTTGAGTAGTTGCTGTTTCATTTGAAAGTAGAAACTGGAAACTTCAGTTCTGGTAAATCAATTTCATTGGTTTCCATTTAGGAACCCTTGCTGAAGATTGAAATTAATCACCCAGCTTTGCTTGCTGGCAATTGGTCCCAGCTTTGTTCAACATGCAAGGTATAATTGTGCAGCATTTTATGTATTTTTATTATATTATGTTAAATAGAGAACATGCACTTTTCATTAATACATTATTGTTGCTTTATAAGGATTGTGTTTGATTTTCCAGATAGTCAGGCCTCTGCGTGCTAAGCATTGTTCTACTTGTGATCGTTGTGTCGAACAGTTTGACCATCATTGTCCTTGGGTATCCAATTGCATTGGCAAGGTAGTTCCAACGTTCAATTTTATTTTGACATGAAACTGTTCTTTTGCTGGCTGATAATACCTTGTTATGGTTTATTCTTATTCTTATTTTTTGGAAAGGAAAACTCATAACTTTTCATTCAATCATTTTACTTTTACCATTCCTACTTGGGATCTCATTTTCAGTAGTTAACCATCAGACAAAGACACCTGTGTGGCATTTGATGAATTTATTAGCTGAAGCATTAGTTACATCTTACAAAATCTTCATTACAGTCATTGATCATTTTAGTTTTGATTTTCTTAATATAATTGAATGTAAGATAGCAGATTCATCTCTTTCAAAAAATGAAATATTTTTGTCTTAACAAGAGTACATCGAAGTTATCATTATTAAGAGAACACATGGTTAGTTGCTAATGAATACAAAGAAATAGAGCCACATTAAGGTATTCTTCAATCACATACTGTAGTCTGCTATTATACACTTCTATTTGTTTGTAATTTGTAAATGCTGTCAAGGTGAATATGTGTCTGCAGTCAATTGTCTGATGATCTTCTAATATCTGGAACAGAAAAACAAGTGGGATTTCTTTTCATTTCTTATACTGGAGGTTCTGGCAATGCTGATTACGGGCATAGTTGCTGTTACAAGTGAGATTACATCTTCTTCCCCACTTGACATCTAAGAAAACATGGCTCACTTATAAAATACTGTTTATCAACTTTTGTGTCTTATCTATCTTCTCTTGGCAGGGGTGCTGACAGACCCAACAGCTCCATCAAACTTTATTGCATGGTTGAGCCATGCTGGGAACCAGCATGTCGGGGCTTTGTCATTTTTGATAGCAGATTTTTTTATCCTTTCTGGTGTTATGATCTTGACTTGTGTACAGGCATCCCAGGTATACTTCTTCAATCCTCATCTTCTGTTATCGTGGAATAATTTTAGGCTTTTAGCTGTGGGACATGCTGAGTATTTAATGGTCCAATGTCTCATTTGGTATGGTTCCTGCTTTCTGTTTCTTTATTTGAGAGAGAATAAAATGGAATGAGAAAATAAAACGGAATTGGCAGACATAAACGGAATCCTGCCAGTGCTAGTTCTTTCCATTCCACTTCATGTGTAAGCTGTGTTTTAGGAGGAATAAGTTGTACTTTAGCAGATGGAATGTGTTTTTGTCTACATAAAGTAGCATGTGAAACCACTATTTTTGGCAATTGAAATTTGTCCATTTAGATGACCTTTGCATAAATCCAGCATTCACACAGTTTTGACCTATTGTTTCAATTGCCTTCAGTTTATAGTTTGAGGTACATATTGTATATTGTTACTCTTTTACCAATCTTTGTACCTCTTCTAAACACATTATAGGTAGTATGTCAGATGAATTAGGTGTAAATTTTCCCAATTTAGTCAAAGTCACTTGCAACCGTACCATGTCTCTGCACTCTGCAGATTCAACATGGTTGTATTACTACTTTTTGCTACACTAAACCACCTATTAATTTCTCCCCTCCATTGTCTGCCTGCTAAATTTGTCCTCATGGTGCAGATTGCTCGCAATATTACAACGAACGAGATGGCAAACATGATGCGGTACAGTTACCTCAGAGGACCAGGTGGTCGATTCCGTAATCCATATGACCATGGGTGCAAGAAGAACTGCTCAGACTTTTTAATAACTGGCTACAATGAAGATGAGGAATATGCTGAAGCTCCAACAGAAGCTGAGGAGGGCCTTAGTATGGTAGAAATGACTCGCTCTGCGAACCTCATGAATGGCGGGAATCATTCTCTTCATCAGTCAAACCGAAATAGTCATGTAGTAATTGATGTGAACCAGACCACAAACTCGCACAAGGAACACATACATTCTTCTCATTGTTCACACAGCAGTAGTAGCAGTAGCACTCCTTTAGGTTTAGGGATTGGTTTAGGGCGAAATGTTGCCCGTTCAGCAGTGGTTTCGTAACATTATTGTGCTTGGCCCTGTTGTTATACGAGTTGATCAAAGTTCTCATGTTGTAATTTTGTCCGTGTATAATTAGTTACACGTATAGGCTAGTGTCTAATACTACCATTCAGTTAATTTTATGCTACATTGTTCCATACAATGTATTTGTCAAGTTATTTCATTATGCATACATATTATTTTTTTTCTTCATTAGGCCAATCATCAATGTCCTATTTCTGTTCTAAGAGGCTTGTTTGATTACAAGTGAGATTACGAGTTCTCCGCATTTGACCTTTTATCACATGACTAAATCTTGAAGATATTGCTTATAAACGTTTTCGCCTCATTAATCTTCTCTGTGCAGTGTTGTTGTCCGAGACCCAGCTGCTCCATCAAGTTAGGTGCTTTTGATATCAGAATTTTTCATACCTTCTGGTGCTATGGTCTTCAGGTATACTTCTTCAATCCTCATTTTTAACTCAAATAGTTTTAGCTGCAGAACATGCTGGGTAATGGTTATTGGTCCACCTTGCCCCTTTTGTCATTCCTCCTGCTTCTGGCCGGCCTTATGCAGAAATTAACTTTGATCTCTAGCTTGATAACATGAATTTATCCGATTTTCATTGCTTCTCTTTGAATTCTACTAGTTCTCTTCATTTTGTTACTGGGAATGGGTGCTGTACTTTTTCACTTCAGTATATCTTTATGGAAGAAATGCCTTCTTCAATGGGTAGCATGTGAAATCACAATCTTTCACATACGGAACTTTGTTCAAAATGATTGTTGAATTGCAAGAATCTAGCATTTCCATATGGATCTTCCAAAGTTAATAACAATCATTTGTTTGGATTAACTTTAGTTTATAGCTCAAGTTACACGTCTTTTGGGCTATTCTTTAAATGAGCTGTGTATATTTGTGTCCAAGTCACCAGCAACAACCTTTGCAGTTCTATTCCAGAAGCAGTCTCCTATGAAGTTTACTTCCAATTTCTCGACTCTACTGGTCTGTGTGCTGCTAAAGTTTTTTTCATGGTGCAGATTGCTTGCAATATATATTACAACAAACAAAGTGGCAAGCATTATGTGGTACAGATACTATGAAGATGTTGAATGTACTGAATATCAAGCAGAAACTGAAGCCCTTACTGTGGTTCAAATGACTCACTCTTTTTTGTTTTTTTTAAAGGAATCCGAAGGACTCATTCTGTGAACCATATGCATTCACATAAGTAGAAAATGATACCCCCTCCTTTTACAAATAGTTTGGCTGTAGCAGCAGCATAGCATCCTTTCCTTAAGAAGTCATATTGTTGCCTATTTGAAGATGCTGTTGATCGTTATCGTGTCTTCTTGTGCCTGCTGTGGTTTCGGATCACTAGTAACTTGAGGCTTAGCCTATGATCATTTTGTATATTTTACCTAGTCCGAACTCATTAAAAAGTAACATCGTTACCATAGAAATTATCTTTTCAATCGAATAAGTAACATTTAGTTTATAAAATCAAAATTTCAATACACATACTAAAAGTGTTATACTGAAATCAGAGAATATAGGACAAATACACAATAAATAAGTAAAAGCCAAAACGAAAGGATTACATGTGGGTGGCTAGCTGTAGAGTGTACTACATAGTTAGCCCAACTGTGAACCATCTTTGGTACAAGTCACTCGAGCTTGATTAGGTGTCAACAAAATAACACATATTAGCAGCAAGCTGTCCTGACGCATGCCTTCGTAATTACCAATGTTCGCCAACTACCCTTCAAAGTTATGTTGCTAGTTACTGCCCATCACACTCTTTTGATTTACTCTGAACCAACGTTATATCCGTTTCTGGAAATCTTGCAAGCAAACATTTTCATGTGAGTATGAAAAGTTAAATTACAATAGACAAAAAATGGAGTCCAGATCCATTATCAATTCTGAAAACAGTGAGAAAAGATGGGTTCTCCAAGTAGACACCAACTTTTCTGATGATCAGCAAATCATCAATATCGATTTCGACTACGTTCCAACGTCTGTTTTTCGAGTTCCGAAAACGTTAACGGAAGCCAAACCGGAAGCTTATGTTCCTCAACGACTAGGCCTCGGGCCGTACCACCATTTCCGGTCCGATCTGTACCTGATGCAGAAGAAGAAATTTGCTGCTGTCAGGAGATTTTTGAGTAAGTGAACCTGATGAAATTTTATCTTGCATATAACTAGTTCTGCTGCTTAACATTTAACAGGAATTTTTAGCTAATTGGCCCTTGGATTTATCATAAAATGTGATTAGTTCTTGTATTATCGTTTATCTATCAACATCCTCATTGAATCATCGAATTTCGTTCGAACATTTTTTTAGAAAAACATGCGGAGAAATCCAAAAAAACACCTTAGTTGTTATGGTTCAATTTAGAAACGAACGTATTAGTCAAACTTAACAGTTTCGTTTTAAACTATGATGATAAATAACATTTGCAATCAGGCAATAAACAAAGTGGCCAGAAGACTACATTTCAAGAAGTGGTCGAGTGTCTAGTTCAGTGTGAGCCGATACTTCGAGCTTGCTACGATGAATATCTCGATTTCAATATCCAAACACTTGCTCGTGTAATCGCCATTGATGCTCTCTACTTGCTCCAGTTCTTGGAATGTTATAATCAACAGGCAGAACATCCGGAAATTAAAGAATTAGAGAGTGATATTTTCATGTTAGAGAATCAAATCCCAGTTATTCTGCTCCAGAAGATCATACATGTTCTTGATTACGAAAATTTTTCATTGTGGAATCAGTTCCAAGGTATCCTTTTTGATCATTCGCCTCTGAAACTGAGCAAGCAGAGAGAAATAATCGAAGATGAAAAACAATTTCATATACTAAATAGATTGTATCATTTGATTGTGAACAACACAGACACTGGATATGCACTCGGGTACAGTAGGATGGGGATATCATATGCAGCTGATATATCGTGGACTGAAGTGGACAGTGTTATAGGTTTTATGGGCAATCAGGGATTGCCTGGTGCCGTCGTAGCAGGTCAAATAGTGTCATTTGTTGAGAATGTGCCATGGGCTAAAATTCTGGAACTTTTCAAGAAAGATAATGACGAAAACCTGATTATTGCTGAAGAAATCGACATTCCCACTGTTTCAGAAATGACAGAGAAAGCTGGGATTAAATTCAAACTCACTCTGGAAGGAATCAGGGCTATTGAATACCGTGAAGAAGGACAGGGAAAATATTTCTACCTGCCAGTTATATATGTGAAGCCTGATTCAGAGATGATTCTGAGGAATCTGGTGGTGTTTGAATCGGTATTGGCTAAACCAGGATCAACAGGTGAGTTTGCCCAGTATGTGGATTTGATGTGTGGAATTATAGATACGAAGAAGGACGTGGATATCTTGAGAAAGGCAAGGATCATAGAGAGTGAACTGGACGATGAAGAGATTGTTGGAATCTTCAATGGGATTGGCAAAACGACTGTAGAAAATGAGACAGCAGAGTCGAAAATTGAACAGGCAATTGATGCTGGAAAGAAGCAATATGACAATGTGTTTAGTGTTAGAGCTAAAAGGTTTGTAAGTTCATACGGGCCTTGGTTGTTCAAGTCTGTGAAGCTGGTGGTTTATGTACTCATTCTGGTGATGCTCACTTTACAAGCTTACTGTTCGGTATTTGGTTGCTCGCGTTGGTTCGGTGCAAGCAGTACGTTGCAAGGTGGTTATAATCTTCTGCACTCGGTTGTGTAAGCTAGCTTTCTGTTCTGTTTCGTAAGAGTCTGTAAAAAATGTAGCATTCAAATGTACCTAGCAAGATGTACTTACATATTAGCTCCAAATTATTATCTAAGCTTTCAAACAGTCCCAACCCGAAAGCTAGCAACTAGGTCGAATCAGAGTTGTTATAGAAGTGGGTATATATCAATGGGATATGACCTGCGTATGCACCCAATTCATTCAAAGAAAACAATTTGAAGGACACCCTAACCACTCAAACAAAACAATTATAAGTGGACAACCATTACAACAAACTACCACATCGCAAAAGTCAACAAAGCTCTAATAATTAGGCGGAAGAACTACACAAAACCTTCTCCAGATCTGAAATTTTCATATCACATTTCCAGCTTATCGATACAAATCTCAGCTCAAAGTCTCAAAAATGGTAGCAGCTTATGTAGCTCTTGTCTCTCTTATCAATGTCATAACCCGAATCCAACTTTCTTCCCGGTTCCTTTTAACATATCACAACTACATGAAAGAACTATTTTCCCTATCTTTTCACATTCATCAATCGGATATATATAAAAGTATGTATAGCTAGATATAATAAGTAATTTTAATTCAATAATAATTTTAATACTAACATTAAGAAGTACTAATCTACTTATAATTCTAACACTCCCCTCAATTGAAATGGGATTTGATGAACGTTGAAAGTGTCATGAAAAACGTCAAACAATACTTGTGAAGGTCCTTTGGTGAAAAAATCGACTCATAGGTAAGAATCAATAGATTTCATCCACGACGTTCTACGTTGATGTTGTACGAGAGCAGGCGAGGCAAAAGGTATGATCGAACGATGGACGATACCATGGACAGTTGGTTATGGGCAACGAGGACCCAAATATTATACCCTACTCCAGTGAGGTGCTCGAGTTTGTAAGAGTCGAGTGGAAGAAGTTAACCCAGAGCAGACATAGAGAGACATCCAAACTAGGAGAGGATATAATACCACGCTGAGGTGGAAAAAGAAGAATCAGTAAGTGATCACATAGAGATAATCCTGAGTAGGAGGGGTCAACATGTGACCTCAATAGTCCAAAATACAGCGAAGCAAGAACTTCAGACAGCTCGCCCGAACGATTGGAGATGGAGAAAAAAACTCGCGAACTCTAACCTTGGACTAGGAAGCTGTGTGGAATGGCCTGGTGGCGCGTCAAGTAGATCTGGGGATGAGGAGAACCCTTCTTATCAAGACGTGCGATTTCAAGAGCTTAATCTGATCTCATAACGGAGCGGAGACAGTTGCTCGAGAAAATCGATAGACGCGTGGAGAAAACGCAGTAGTAGATTGCAGGAGAAGAAACATCTCAACTGCATAAGAAGAAGAGAAATTCACTGCGTAATCAAAAGAAGAAGACCTGGCCGGAGGATTGTCCGTCGGACAATAGGGCGATCGACGATCGCGAGCAATTACATTGGCGGTCGATGAAGATCGAACATGCTGGGGTGATCGTTGGACAGGAGAACGACGATTGCGATCAATTGCAGGAGGATATAAGAAAGTTCGACAAATTAAAGAAAACTGTTCGAACATGAGAGGGGATCGACAACAGTGGGTTATTCGATCAGATGAGAAGTTCGACAGATTGAATAAAATTGTTTGAACATGGAAGGGGGATCGACAACAGTGGGTTGTTCGATCAGAGGAGAAGTTCGACAAGTTATAGAAAATTGTTCGAACATGGGTGGCAATGGGTTGTTTGATCAGAGAAGAAAATCAATTTAGTTGAATGGATCTTGAGAAAGAAGAGAAAATCGATTCAGTGGGAATCGATTGCAGGAGGATCGTATATTGAACGTGAGATTTTGTATATGGGATAATATATTGAACTTGAAGTTTTGTATACGGGAGTTGAAAGCACACACTTTCCAAGACTTCAGATCCTAATGTTCAAGTATATGGGAGATTCAAGTGCGCCGCTGGAGGATATCCCTAGCGATGTTGGAGAACTGAAATCCCTCAAACTGATTGAGTTGCATTATTGTAAGCCATCAATTGTAGATTCAGCCAATCAGATACAAGCTGAGCAACAGGATATGGGTAATGAAGACCTCCAAGTTCACGTAATTGGCTGGAACTGTACCTGAGGTGAAAGTTTTATGACAGAATTTGAGTCGGTTTTCAGTTCTGCTATGTTGTTTGCTTAATGTAATACTGGTTCTTATTGTACTTTATTGCTGTGGCAACCAAAAGTTAGTAGTACCTTCTGTGTTCTTCATTCTAATCAGTAAAATTCATGTTGCAGCTTTTTCTTTATAACTGAGTTCGATTTCATTATGGTATCTATTAACGATGGTGTTTTAATTCATACCACTGTTGACTCAGGAATCTGTGTTTCTATACTTGTAATCTCAGTTGGCTTAGTGACAAATAAATCTGGGACAAATACACATTTAAGTACACTGTACACCTTCCTGTTCGAGGTCACAATGATTTTACGCCTTGATCATGAAACACAGTTTTCTGCAAAATATCAGCACAGACGGAACAAAAAACACACAACATGACCAAAACGTACAGACTCAAGTCCATACAGGGGAGCTGCTAACAGTGGTTTTCATATAGAAATGGAGTCAGTAATAACATACATAACAGTAAGAGATAAGATTAAAATTGTATCTGTCAATTACAAACAAAACTTCAGTACAAAACTAAATGCACAACAACTTTGTATCCAGATCAGTTTGACACAAACTGATTCAGAACTAGCTTACAGATGAAAAAGAGAACTTTGATGAGCCCATGCTCAACAAAAGATATAAAGAAATTGGTATGACAAAAACAATCCTTACAAATGATATACTGTGAAGTAATCTGTATGATGGGGTTGTGTAGGATGAAAAGGAGAAACTAACAAAAATCAAATTCCGCCTAAATCCAACTTGTTCCCCGAATCTTGAAACCAATATAGATGGACTGTGTAATATCGTGATTAGCATCCACACCAGCACAAGAAGACAACCATAATTGTACAACATAGATCTGCAAAGTAGATTTATACTCCGAAATTAGCTAATTGACTAACAGAATGTCACTCCAATGTATGCATATTTTCTTTCTTAGTTGCATGATATAGCAAAAACTTGCTTCCACCAAGGTAATGTTGAACGATAACTGTCAATTTCTTACCAAGGTAATATGCTAAAATGTCAGCGCCCACATGATGCAAAAGTGACTTTTTGCTTCTTTCCTGCAAAATATTTTTCAGCGGTGCCTATGCATGTTCCATAGCGTGATATAGTTTTGAAACCCGTCTTCTCAGAAGTGGCTCTATTCTGAAAGATGCTATGTTACTTTGCAGTCTTTTTGCTTCATACATCTCATTCCACGCCTGGACTATCTCATCAATATTGAATCCCAACCCTGCAAAAGTAACAAGAGTTCATTAATATTTCATGCAACTAACACCAAACTTTACACGGAGTTATCTGCATATAATAAGCCTACATAAACATGACAGTTTTTATGTTGTTGAGAAACTTCATCGACCACTTTTCGGGAAAAAAGACATAAGATTTGTAGTAGTAGGGTCGTGAAAAGGATAACGGAAGTAAGTGCAAGAGAATAAATCACCTTCCAACGCAGTATCATTGGAGCAATGGTTCTTAATCATGACAGCAAGATCAGTTTGAGAAGCTCCCGCAAGTTCAAATTTTTCAACAGAAACCTCCAAGCACTCATGCCATACAGGAATTCCTAATTTGAATTCCATTATAGATCTTTCATACAATATAGTACCCCACAACACATAGATCTGGGACCGAATATTAGCAGCCTGTTCTGTAACTTCGTCTGCAGATAATTCTGCAAACAAATCAGCAAGCCTCAGTTTCTGCATCAGAGGATCGGCCTTGTTTTTCTTGGAGAGGTCACTTAGACGTTGTGCTTCAGCTTCCTCCCACATCTGCATGCCCTTTTCCATATTTTCCTCGGCACTGTTATACAGAAAAAGAACTTCATCTGAAGGCCAAGCTTCAAGATCTACTTCACTTCCGACAGCATAATACCAAGAGAGTTTTGCTTGTTCAAACTGTTGCTGCCCAAGTGCTAGAACGCCTTCGTAGAACTTTGGGTTGATTCTCAGAGCCTCTTCATATTTGTTTCCCGCTTTCACGTACTCACCCAGAGCCCATTCATACGCAGATTTTACCTGCATAAGAACAGATTCTCTAGAAGTGTTTTCTGGAAGATATAACTTCTTCCGTGCTCTTGACATGTGAACATTTCCCCAATTGAACAAAGCCAAGGCCGTCATTTCTTGAAACTTATCTGCAGCACCACTCAATAAATCTTGAGCCTCTTCACTGGTGACGGTTTCCTCAATTGCATCAGAGTAGAGCTTCATTGCACCCTCATGGAGGTCCAGATAAGCATCAACATCAAATCCAACGTAATTCTTGAAGAATTGTGCAAACTGAACAATCCAGTCGCTGATACAAGTCGACGGCTCACTCTGTACCTTTTCCTTCTTTTTGGCCAGTTGTCCATTTCCAGTATTTTGCTTCATGGGGAACTTGAATGGATCTTGACGTGTATTAGCTTCAACAATGTACAACTTCACGGAACCATGTTCAGTGGACGCTTCAGCCCACCTCAGCTCCTCCGTTGTGGTGATAGTGACCAAGTCACCTTCTTGATCCCTATACTTAACAAGAGATGCTTTTGAGGTTGGAAACCGTTCAGAGACGATTTCCCTTAGTTTTGTAACAGTGCAGTTAAGAGGAATTCGAGCCCATCTTATGTCTTCTCCGTAAACTAATTTCACCGTTCTTTTAGGCCCTTCCTCAGCCCCATTACTGATTTTTTCTTCCTCCACCACCAATTTGTCCTGGGTTTTCTTTTCTTCTAACTGATCCTCACTCTGTGCAAACCCCACATTATCATCAGCCTTTGTCTGCTCCATTATTCCTTTCATTTTCCTATCATTTTCATTTTCATCAATCCTGTAAAGAACACTGTTCTCAACTACAATGCTTTTCTTTCTCCTCATCTTCCTTTTCTGTGGTGAAGGTGGCTCAATATACTCAGGTAATGGAACCGCATCCATCAAATGTTCATTCCCTACCCTCGACTCCATCGCTTCCTTCACCCTTTCTCTAATCTCAGTTGCCATGATATTATTCGGTTCCATGGTTAACACCGCCTCAACATCTCTAAGCGCTAACTCAAGCCTATTCAATGTCTCATAACACCTAGCTCTCTTCATCAGCGCCTTACTATACTTGGGTGTAACTTCAAGCGCCAAATTACACTCATGAATAGCCCTAGGATACTCACTAATCCCCAATTGCATGTAGCACGCGGCTATATTACTCCTGAGATACGACACATCTATGTGGTTCCTCGGAAGCAACTTAATCGCCCTCTCATACTTAATCGTGGCACCCTCGTAATCCCTCTGCTGAAACAAACGATTCCCTTCATCCTTAAGCGACTGGGACATGGAAATGAACATCACCGTATCCTGATCATACGCCTTCGGGCTACTTTCAGCCGAGGCTCTCTGCTTGAAACTCGACCCACCCGTCTTCTCCAACACTTTCTTCCATTTCCCACTATGCTTCCCCATTATGTATAAACTCTCAAAAGCTCACAATTATCTTCAACATCCACCAATCAGCAACAAAATGTCCCACAAACAAACAAAACCAATCCCAGAACAAGATAATCTCAGGAACCCTCAATCCCAATCTCGACAAATTACAGATTCCAACCCAATAAACAGAGACGAATGCCCTTAAATCCGAATTGGGAGAGGGTTGAGTCAAATATGATAAAGATTACAGCTTTATCCAGGTACAGGCAATGACGAAACAGGAAAATTTGTCTAACACAGAATGCAATCAGATTAAAGAATGGAAATGGAAACTTATCTGGATCTTGTTGAATGAAAACCTCCAAAAGAATCTATGAATTTTCTGGTGAAAATCAAGAAATTTGCAGGTTTCGTGAAATGGAATTGTTGGTTGTTGATGTGTGGAAGAAAAGAATTTGTCTGGAAAGGAACAAAACAAGAACAAAAGAGAGTCTTTGAAGCTGGTTCTTGAAGCTCAAGCCACAAAAAATAATGAATAATAATCCAACAAGATTACTAAAATATAAGGTTAGTTGTATTAATTTGATTTTTTTTGTTTTGCGGAAATTTCAAGAATTCTATAAGAGGCAACTTGTGAGTGGGGCCCGATTCCCGTGTTTTCCAAGATTGTAGGGTGTTCTGTGTTTTGTTTCGTCCGTCTTAACTGTCATGTCCGTATAGATTTGCTAACTGCCATTTCTTAACGAACTTCCTGTTTTCTCCCTTTTATTACAAATCAAATTCATAGGGGTCTCGATCAATTAGTACGTGAGGTGATGATAAATGTTATCGGAGTAGGATTGTCTTCAAATTCATATAACGAATATTAATTCACCTCTAACAAATAAGTTAGAAATTCAAGTTACTCTTTAATTGTTAAAAATGAAAATTCAAAATTTAATTGTACACATTTAAATGCTTTATAAATACATCTAGTGATATAAAAGGATATACATTCTTATATGACATTAGTAATTTCAATGGCAAAATAGAATAAGACATTGCAGCCCAAAGCAGACAAATAATATATCGATATTAAGTGGGTGACCCCAAGCAATAGTTAACATTTTTGTGCCGGCTTAATGTATATCGATTTATTGATGGAGGGTAAAACGTTAAATTTATAAGTATCATAGTGTGAAGATAGATCTCCATTACCACAATAAGAACTTGTGAAGGATTTTTTTTTATGAATTTAATGAAAATTACTACCAATTACACTGTACAAGAATATTATAAAATTATAAGAAGGTAAATCAAATATTCTTTTTATAATATACCTAAATTTATCTTCATTGTGATTCAATTTTGAGTAATAGAAAACATAAACATTAAAAAGTTGTTACGGGTGAATATGTTCTTCGGTTGTATATTTACATATCAAACACCAAGTTTATCGGCTATGTTGCTTAATCAAACTGCATTTTCATTTTATCAGATTGAGTTGATCTTAATGTCTTCCAGGACACTCTGACTGATTCTGTAATATTTTGATCATTTTTTTGTGTGAACATAAGATTGTCCACCATGGACAGCCGTGAAGTTTTTGATCATTTTATGTATGAGCATAAGATTGCCCATTGTGGGGGTGTGGGAGTCGTGAAGTTTTTGATCATTTTATGTAGGAGCATAAGATTGGTTGCTAGCGGTTACGGAGCAACCGATCGAATTTCTATTTTTGGGCTGGATCCATGTGGGCCCAACCCCTTTTTTATTTATTTTTTTAACATATTTACTTAATTAGAAATTAAATAAATAAAAAATTTATACAGTCACTCATATTTTTTCGAGATCTACAAAACGAGATCAGTAAAAAAATATATTTTCTTATACATTAAATGTCACCCTTTGTTTGTATACGGTATTTTGTACTATTACATATACTCGTATTTTTAATAAAAATATTTTTTTTCGTTTTAAATTTTTAATATTCACATTAATATAACTATAAATAAAAATAAAAAATAAAAAATAAAAAAAATAACAAATAGTGGCAATTATCATAGTGAAAAAATTGGTAAAATTGGTCATGAGACGTGGTTGTAATATACTGTCTGGTCTCTGATACAACTTGCAAACTCATCCTCATTCAAATCTATACATGAAACTGAAGATTTTAAGGTGATCTGGGCGTCTGGTTTTCGATTCTAATCATATTCTATGATGGGGTAAATATTCTATGCCCACTACCAAAGGCAGAGGCCCTCCATACCACTTCTTTTCCATTACATGTGAACAAAAGTTGGAGTCACGTCTCTTTACTTTTTGCATCTTTTTCTTGTCGACCAACTTTGCATCTACTGCAATGAACCCACTTCTAATTTATTTCCCACCTCCCAGTACCCGAAGTAATTTACTGCATAATTAATTTGCAACCGAAACAAATCCAATAAAAATAATAGTACTCGTAGTAGGCAATAGTATTACAGGTCATTGGCATTTATTTTAGATTCTGGTTAGTGGTACTGGTAAGTGGTAACTACACTAGACCATGCCAGACAGAATGAGTATATCAAGTCGAATTCTGGTTTCATGCACCCTAAAATTCAATTTCACATTAATTTACAAAATATATACAAGATCGGAGAAAGAACGAGTAGAGGATTTTGGCGAATCAACATTCATCATAAATAGATAAAAAGAGAAACACAGGAACTACAATGTAACATAGCAGCTGAACTTTTTAAAGAAAGCTACCAGTTTTCCATTGCAGTGGGTGTGATACTTTCACTTGCTAGTATTTAAAGGCAATACGAAGGAGCATAGGCTGGTCGATAGACGAAAGGTCTCACAGTGTGAGAGTAGCCTGAAGGATGCTTGTAACTGAATTTCACTCCAGCGCTACCTTCTCCCAAACGTGTGCAGCGATTGTGGAAACTGCTAATCGGTCTGGCGAGACATGCATCCCAACGCTCACTCTCGGGCATGGTCTCTGCGACTGTGTATAACCCATTAGAATTTGTGAATGCTTGGTAATTTAGAACTTCACCGGACTTGGTTATGCAGAGTACAGCTACCTCAGCACCTGTTGGAAGAAAATCAGAAAAGTCGGGCATGAGGACACAGGTTTCTCGAGAAAGTGCCTTGAGTAAACGTATAAGAGCAACATATCATCATGATTTTGTCTCCGTTAACAGATAGAACATCATACTAATTACTACTAAACATGTAAACTAACTCTAGCTAAACAGAACTCGTTTGATGCTGGACAACTTCGTTAAAATTATCAACATACTGCTGCATGACTCTGTTTAGTAAGCTTTCACTATTATATTAAGCAAAAGGAATTGAATGGTGCTACAGAAACTACTTATTGCTGCTAAAATGTGAAAGAAACCAATACATAAGGAGATAATATGAGTGAATGAAGACTAGTCTGCAAGCTTTACAAAGCAACATTTGGCTGAAAATATGGCTAATAACAATATCATTAAGATAACTGGGGAAATGAGTATTTGTATTGCATTGAAAGAACTGATCTAAAACTTCTCATTATGTCAAAATTCAAAAGTAAACGATTAAAACTATAGTACTACTTATCCATAAGATGTTAAATCTAACACCACAAGTTCTAAAGAATCAATCTGAGATGGCTTCTACAAGTAATGCATTTTAGAAATTTATAAGGGAACTAGAAAACCAGGGTATCAAGCAACTAAACTGGATGACTATTCAGTCTCAATTCTCAAGAGGCTTCTGCTTCTATGTACCTGTAGACAGTAATTCATATGTGCATCTCTAGTTAAGACCTAAAATCATGATGTACCCAGTACCTAACGAATAAGGTTGAAAGTGTGACAATTTTTTTGTTAAAAAATAACATACTAGAAACAATATGAATCTAATTTAGACGTTAATGTGTAGAAACACTGAACAATTCCTAATTTCAGGCTCACAATATAGACCAACACTACACAAATGTCACAAGGAGTTTGGAGTGGAAAACGGAAATGTGAATACAACTATACAAGTACACTCAGAAAACACCAAGTCCATAACCACCCAACAACAGATCATAGTTAACTACTCAAACAAACAGTTAGTCTTACTGGTCAGTCGATCTACTAAGTACTAACAGCTACTTGAACATTACTTACATGAGCAGCTATACTAAAACTGAAATCAAATTGAGTAGTACCTTGTAAGACATGGTCTTCAGGTCCAATGGAAGAGTCAGCACAAACATCACATAACACCCGGCCATGGATTTCACCAGTCCAAGCACACACAGTATGACTGGTTGTCAAGCAAAGAAACGCACCCAACAATAGCCTCAACCTCAGTTCAGAGGACGCCATTCAGATTCTACCCACTCAGCAAGATTGGTTCGCTATAAAATGCTCTCAGATTCCTTTCCTGTTCAATTTGGGCACGGAAAGTTTCAGTACTACCTAAGTTTCTCCACATTCATTGCTACTGCATCTAGACTGTAGAGTATATCATGCCTTTAAGTATCAACAACATACTCACACATATAATTGCGTAACACAAAAACAGTACTAGAGCTCAAAGAGAACATTATTTGACACCATGTTGCTATCCAAACACCATGATCAATATTTAAATGTCGTAAGAATCTAAATGCAATGCTTTCAAATCAATATGATAGCGGGAGCTGGAAGATAATTAACATTCGATATGCGTAAGTGGCTGGCAAGTGAACATTACATGTAACTCAAATCAAAATATCAGCCAAGTAGTCTAACAAGTTTCATTTTATACTTTAATTTGCCCGAATCGTTTTAATTGCTAATATTGAAGCAACAATCAGTTTTGTAGCGAAATGAATTTTAGTTTCTATTCAATATTCACCGATTTTAACAAAATCCCAAAAAGCTCGATCAAAAGACTAGAAACAGTAAAGCCACTTGAAATTATAAAGGATAAAATAGAAGTAAAATGAAGCCAATATTACAAAATTTAAAGAACAATATGAACAAGAAACGGAGATTATTACCAGAGTCGAATGGGAAAGGTGTAGAGAGAAGAAGAGTCAGCTTCTCTGGAGCTGGAGAAGAAGACGAACTGACGGTGGTTTTGTTTGTGTCAAATTCGAAACCGATTTTCTATCGGTTTTCTACCGGACCGGAAAGGAGAATAAGTCGTCCCGACGTTTTGGGAGAGCCCCGAGCTGTATTTAAAAAATAATTGTTGTATTATGTGTACTTTATAGTGTAAAATAAATTGTATCACGTGGAACACTATAATATAATATTATTAAATTTAAAAATTATATTATATAAACACTTATATACGATCTCGCCACCTACCATTGTATTATAATGTATTATATTTTATTATAATGTACATTCGCCACCTACCATTATATTATAATGTATTATATTTTATTATAATGTACGTAGGATACAATTTATTTTGTATTGTATAGTGCATATAATATAATAATAATTTTTTCAAATGTATATTTTTAAATAAATACTGATAGTTAATTCTTCCAAAAAGTCGGTTCTGGTTTTGGGCTGGGCTGCAGGAGTCGCAAATTTGTTCGAATGTTGGCCCAAAAGCTATGAATTGATGGGTTAGCATTCTGTGACAAGTGTACAAGTCCAGCATTCTCATATACTCTTCACTAGTCTTCCCCTATCAACATTCCACGTTCATTTGGGGTAGGCATCGGATTAGTCCGAACCAATTCAATTCGATTTTTTAAATTTGAATTAAGAAAATGTGAATTCGTAATCCAATTCGAAGCCTACAGATCGGTTTCTGATTAAATCCGTCATAATCCGATAATCAGAAAATTTACAATATATATATA